>JAOUQY010000044.1:10999998-11012930 GCA_028566355.1 Doras micropoeus | reverse complement strand
GGATGGCCCCTTCCTGTTTCAACATGACTGCACACCAGTGCACAAAGCAAGGTCCATAAAGACATGGATGAGTGAGTTTTGTGTGGAACTTGACTGGCCTGCACAGAGTCCTGACCTCAACCTGATAGAACACCTTTCGGACATTAGAGAGGAGACTGTGAACCAGGCCTTCTCGTCAACCTTAGTGTCTGACCTCATAAATGCGCTTCTGGAAGAATAATCAAAAATTCCCATAAAAACACTCCTAACCCTTGTGGAAAGCCTTCCCAGAAGAGTTGAAGCTGTTATAGGTGCAAAGGGTGGGCCAACATCATATTTAACTATAGATTAAGAATGGGATGTCACTCAAGTTCATATCTGTGTTTAGGCAGGTGAGCGAATACTTTTGGCAATGTAGTGTATGTCCTATATCACTATGACCTGTGAATGATGTGATCACTGACATATCTTGATGAATGTTTAGCTACTTACCTGGTTCTACATAAAATGCTGAAATCCTCTTTGAGAAGGTAAAAACAAGTGTATTACTGGTGGCTGACATGGCAAAAAATATAGATAGATAGATAGATAGATAGATAGATAGATAGATAGATAGATAGATAGATAGATAGGTTATTATAAGACAAGTATTATACACTGATCAGGCACGACCCTTTTCTCTACACTCCATTGTCCATTTTCTCAGTTCCACTTACCATATAGATGCATCCAGTGAAGTTCAGTGATGGATGTGATCAATGGCCAAACTGACACTTAAATAACATTGCCCTTATTGCAATTTAAACTTATGTACAAAGTGCACTTCACAGGCTGTGGAAATACATCTGGCTATTCATCACCTTTCTTTGACGCTGAGCTGCCAGAGCAAGGAGCAAAGTGAGCTGCTAACATGGCTTCAGAAGAAAAAGTCCACTGGGAAGAAAAAGGTACACTCCTTCACAGTGTTGTAGTGGAAGAAAAAGAAATGTCTAGAGGGCAGAGATGGGACTCGAGTTTGCAACTTGCGTTAAAGTCACACACAGTGACTTGAGACTTGCTCATAAAGCTTTCCTGCATACAGCCAGAATATAGAAGTCCTGAAATACTGGTCTGCAAAGCATGATACACTGGCAATTGCAAGTCATGAACGAAGCACATGGTGCAACAGATTGCCTTTAGGCACTCATGTGTACTGGCATATTATTCCTGCAGAGTTGGGTTTCAAAGATCACTACCGCCAATGCAGGTAGCTTCACAAGAGACAGCGCAATGACCAAATCTCTAAAGCATGATTTACAGAATGGGCCTGGGGATCTTGGCTTCAGTTCTGAAATTAGACAGCCAACTGAAGATTGCTTCACCCTTCTGCAACTGAAACATTGGCGCTTGTCTACCTAACACAATGTCCACAGGATATAGGTCATGGTATTACTGTTGGCTGACACAGAGGTCTACCCCACAAAGGTGCAATACCCAAGCCAATTGCCTTTACTGCCATTTTTTCACTGCTAGAAAAATGTAAGTGAAATGTAAGTGCAGAGTCCAGAAAGCCTGAGCATGTTCTTCTGAAGATTCCAAAAAAGGAGGCAGACTCCAGTCCATTCTGTATCTAAAAGATTATCTTAAAATGCCTGCCATTCTGTGTGCTACACATACCTGATATGGTGCAAACAATACACAAACATGATTGGTTTGTAACCACAGATCAGAAGGATGTGTATTTCCACATTCCAATTGCTGTGGAGCACAAACAAGTCCACCTCTTCCTCAGGTGGAGTGACATACCAAGCTGTGGCAGTTCAGTCAGCAAGAGCTAGCTCCTGATCTTACATGTGAAAGCTCTAGGGTTACATGGATTACAAAAAAGTGTCATTTTCCACCTGGGTAGACTATGCAGTTCATAGACATGAAATTCAACTTGTATGCCATGCAAGCCTTTTTGACAGAAGACAGAGCTGTCTCAATTATGAATGCAGTCAGTGGAAACACACCATGCATGTACGGTCAGTACTGCTTACATTTGGGGATTCTTACTTTAAGGTATTCCCTTAAGTGTTCTACCTGCAAATGGAGAAATAGTAATAAAAGATTCAACATCAATCACCAGAGGGACTCAAAATCATGACTAAAGAAAGGTGAGCTTATTGAAAAAATAGGGATTGCTGATATAGAATCATACTAGGACACAGCTTAAGAGGTGCCTTATACCATTATATACCATATGGCGTGTGCTATGGTTACCGCCTCAATGCCTCATTGCAGCTCATGTGCTTTGTCATGAGTTCGAGTGATCTTTATCCTCCAAAGAGTACAGTATCAAACACCCTCAGTAGGGTGCAATATCAGCACCTTGGTTGATGATTACAGTATCAGAATATTCAGAAGAACAGTAAAGAACACTCCAGAATAGCAGCAGCACTTAAGTTATTTTCATGCTCATTCGGATGTATGCCTCATTCAGAGTATAGTATCAGCATCATTCACATGAGCTGCCTTATTTTCAGCAGGATATGTTATGAGGCCTTGTGCATGGTCTCCGCTACTTCGGATAGAAAATGTCCCAGTGGTAGAGCTGTGGTTTATAGCTGTGGTTCTACAGTACAACTGAGGAACTTCAGTGTCACTCGGCTTGATGAGAAAGGATGAGTCAGGGTACTTGGAATGCGAAATGATCAAGAATCGTCTGCTAGTTCGGAAAGGCATAGCACCGTGGTCACATACTGTATGTAACCTTCAGGTTTTAAACACAGGTCTGGAGGCATGGTGATGTAGTGCGTAGTGCTGCTGCCTCACAACAAGACGGTTCCCGGGTTCAATTCCTGAGCAGGGTGGCCTGGATCTGTTCTCCCAGTGTGTCTGTGTGGGTTTCCTCCCACAGTTCCCTTGACTGCTACAGCCACAAAAGGTTTTATTGAAAATGATTTTTGAAGATATTCTTAATTGAAAATTTTACAGTTGATCCTTTATGTTAACATTGTTTAAAAAAAACGTTTTGATGATTCACCCTGTACTCATCCAATCAACTGCTCTCTAGAATGCATTTCTCCCACCCCTGTATATTATCGCTCTACACTAGCAGCAACATCAAACATGAGTCATTTGTGTAGTTGCAGTTGTGCCTCATGTGTTTCATGTACTCATTCCCCCTCCAAAATCATTATCTTCACCATTGCAGGCTACACTAATTGTGATGGACTATGTGCTGTGCTGTAGGATTAATATACAGCTAATGTACATTTGGACATAACAAGGCATATTAGTTTGTGTGTGTGTTTATGCGTGCATGTGTGTGTGTCTGAGAGAGAGTGATCCAAAAAGCTTTTTCTTTTTACAGTCTTTTCAGCATGTTGTTAATGCTCTCACTGTCATGGAGAATAGGTAAAAAATGGCATGGCTGGTACCAATCTGAGGCACATTACCTGGATTTCTATCTTCCAGGAAACCAGACAGGATACAGTTGGCAATTGCACTGAGTAAGCTAGCAAAAATCTGTCTTTAGAGATCAAAAATCTTTAGATCTCTTTAGATTTAGTTTCTCAGACACTACTGGCTACTGAAATCAGTCAAACCCTAGATCATACTCCTACTGACTTCCTGTTTCAACTCTCAAGCCATTTCATAGGCACTGTAAGAATTATAATATCATCAGTCAAGGACACAATGTTCACAAATGCAACAGATGTAATATTCACACAAAGAAGAATTACAAAAATCCCACAGTTGAAAAAAAAAACATGGTAAACGCTATTGTTCACAGTAAGTGCTGTTGCTGTTGTCCACACATTAGTATAGAACTGCTGAAATGCAGCTATGCGACGGCAACATCATGATTTAGTCATAAAGCTGCAAGAGAATGTCGAACATACCAACCAGGAGACACTGGACTACGGAGTATCTATGAAACTGAAGCACACGCTATGCTAAATACTTAAATATTCTTATATACTGACAAAAACAACACTAATGAATATATATTTGGAATTTTACCCATAGCTACTTAGGACATGATTCTAGACATGTAAGAAATAAAGAAAACAGTGCAACCCTTTACTCTAAACTTACAGCTCATTTCTATCCATAATTAACTGTATTTCTATAAAACAGTAACGTGTTGTAATGCAATAGAATGGTGACCTGTCCAGGATGTGTACCTGCCTTCCCCCAGTGAACGCTAGGAGATGCTCCAACACCCTCCACGACCCAGGAGTAGGATAAGACAGATAGATAATAAGAGAGAAATAACGTGGTATAAATATAGAGAGCAATGTTCGGTTTTCAGCCTGCTTTATGCTACGTAATGCAGTATCATAGTGTAGAGAAACTGCATTCTAGGATTGGTTCATGCATTTCAGGCTCTAGAAGTTTCTAGCAAATGGGCTACATTTGAACTTCTTTCCCAAGTGCAGTCTACGCTTACAGAGTATGTCTATGTGATAATGGGAGCAGACGTTTATTGCAGCCAAACATGATTGGCCAGTGTGACTTTAATGAACAAAACCCAGAAATAATTATTTGTTTTGAATGTAGTTTTTGAAGTGTTTTTTAAACAATAGTTTGCCTGTAATGCGGACAAATGGACAGCATGAGCAGTGTGAGAAGATGGAGGAATTATTGTTAGTCTGAATAAGAGCATAATATGTGAGACAATAGCCAGTCATAAAGTTATCATTTTCATAACACTAATGAATGGTTATCATCTCTAAATATTATGCTCAATTCCTTTCTGACCATTAGCTAGCTAGCATACATTCTGTGCATTAGCTAGCCGGACTTGTCTTCATACAACAGTGTATAGGTTTCTGTTCAGATGATTACGGTTAACCATAATGGTATCATATTATTCACTTTTTTTCACTGACTTTCTCTTTCTTTTTTTTTCTTTTCTGCCTTTTAGGCACTTTTATCGATAGAAACCCTCAATGTGGCTCAAAAACCAAGCAAGGGAAAGTGACTTCCAAGAAGACTAGCAAGGTTGTGCAAAAAAAAAACAAAAACAGAACATTACTGTGAACATGCACGTTTCCTTTCTTCTTCAAAAACTGATAGACTTTCAGTTTCTGGGTCATTTTAAAACACGCTTCCGAAAACCCTGTCCATTCTGAATTCACTTGTTGTACGATGTGTTCACATTGGGAAGAAACGTTAAACATAAATCAGATTCTAAGATTGTTTTCTGTTAACTGCACTTTAAATGTCTTTTATAAAAACATTACAGCTGACATTTCAGCCTACTTGTTCGGAAAAGACTATTTCTACTCTTTGTTTTTTTTCCCATTTCCATGTTGTTTTCCACTGTTATGAAAAGGAACAAAAGTAAATTTTAACATTTCAAATGATTTAATAACAAATAATTCAATCTAGAAGTACAGTATGAAAGCAGCAATTACAGGATGCATTGCTGTAGACAACACAGTTTAATTCTGTAAAATGATTTCAGTATTACAGTAGGACACTGTATTTGGTAATAACAGTGCCATACTGTAAACGTTGACTACACTAGTATTCCTGTAAAAATACAATAAGTGTCGGGCAACTCAACTGCCAGTATTTTACTGCAAATTTACAGCAAAAGGTGTTACAATGGACCCTGATGCTTGCTGCTTTCAAGCCCCCCCACCCAGATAAAGTGGCCACAACAAATGAATCTGAGTGTTCAGTGTAAATGTTTGCACAGACTATTGTTAATGTTAAATGCACGATCGTGGACTGCATTGGGAACATTATATGACAGACATACAATACCAAAACCGTTGTGCAATGGAGAGCATGAAGGTTAAATGTATTATTAGTCAGATATAATTAATGAAAGACTAGAAGTGCAATAGAGTTCCTTCAGAGCTGCTCCTGCTTAAAGAATCCTAGTACGTGCCACTACAGATGGTGGATTAGGATGAGAAAGAAGGACAGGGTGCTGTCTGGACCTGGATGGTCACATATATATATGTATACTGGCAACAACCGTACCTCTGCACTTTCACATCTCCAGCCAAATTCTGCTGCCCTAGAAAGAAAACTAAAGAGAATCCAAGATGAATCCTAAGAGAATGATACAGAGCTACAATGTGACTCACAAATGTCTTGAAGGTGCCTGGATGAACAAACAAAAAATTTGAGTCATATTTGCGATCATTATGAAAAGATACATCTTTCTTACAATAAACTAACTTTCGAATACATCTGGCCAATGGTTTGGTGAGTCATCAAGAAATATGTTTAATATCCTCTGGTGGAGGATGCTATCTTCGGTTTCATAACACCACCAGTGTCCTGAGCGATGTTGCTTTGCAGCTTGAGTTGTCAAGGTGATAAGGTGATGTAGATGAGCGATTGAATGTGGGATTTGTTGGTTTTATCCTGAAACCCGGTGGGTTTTTTTGCGTGCTCCTTTCCATGTCTGTTGCACCTCTTCAAATGAATCATTATGAATCATGTGTGATGCAGAAATAAATCATATTATTTATCAAGTGTGAAAAATACAATCTATGTTGTTTCATGCTTCCTGGACATCAACAATGAGCCATCAAATGATGACTACTTAAGGACAAAAGGACATTGAGAACATTCTCAGGTGTATTATATCTAACCCTGCATCAATACCTTGCCTTTTAATGCTAATTGAGGCACCTTGCCACACTCAGCATTAAAATCTTAAACGTTTTAACTTGTACGCAAATTTGAGCTCAGGAGCTCAATGCGTTACTTCCAGCCTGAATGTTTCCCAGTCCAGGAAATCAAATGTGCAAGAACGGATGTCTCAGAAATCTTAACATGCTGAAAGAACAGAAATGTGAAATATGCTGTGATCGGGTTATCATAATTCAGTAAACGATACTTGTCTCATACTTTAGAAGATTTGGTCATATATGGGGTCTTGCTTAGACCAGATGTGTATAATATTATAATATCTACTCTTTGGGTAAATGTTATAAACATCACAATTTGGTGGTTTTATTAATTGAACACACTTACGTTTTTATATAGTACTATGTAACCACTATATGATATAATTTCTATATCAGACTATATCTATCTACTATATAAGTGTTTGAGCAGGCTCTGATCCTCTGCATCACTGCACTTAAGACTTTTATCATCCAGATCACTTAATGGACAGAGAAACTCAAGGATGTTTATGGAAGGAGATATGCCTATTAGACAATATCCCACTATGGAGGCATAGTCTCAGGAGTCTGTGGCCTACCTTTGAGCAGAGGCAAAGGTGTAAGCTCCACCTGCGAGCTCTGATAACGGAACTGCGACGAGCTGTGTGACCTTCTCTGGCGGGCCCTGCGCATGGAGCGGCGTGGAAAGCCATCCACCTTCTCAGCACTGGGCACCGAGAAGGCCGCCGTGGGCGAGGACGGACTCGACGGGGGCAGCTTGGTGGGCTGATCCATGGGTGCGAGCCTGATAGAAGCCTGATGTCCGTAAACCAACAGGAGAAAGCTGTTCCTTAGTGCCTTGTACTAGCTGCTGATAAAACAGCAATATAAATATAAAAAAAGAAAGAAATTGCACCAAATATGAGTGTTTATAAGTAAATATGGACCCAGTCAGGATGTGGATAGAAGGATCAGTGTTGGATCTGGCGGATCCCTGGGTTTTTAATAAGCCCCCCAAACAAATGGGATCTGCCTTTAAAATAAGCACATCTCCAAGACAACGAGCGAGGAGGAAATCTATAGCAGTCTACTTATAGAAATATGGGGGTGCACAGACACATCCAGCGCTACTATACAGAATGCGCTGCCGTATTGGCGTCATTGGTAAGTCATCAGCCTGGATGTGGTCTTTATTAATAAAGATGTTTATAGGCTCGAGAAATTATCCTAGAAATCGTCACGGTTTGAAGAACAGAAGATGCAATCAACATGCCGGGTTTTTTTTTTTCTTCAATCACTGTCGTCCCATGTTGGAGGTCTGGGAAAATAGGTGTGGGGGGGAAACATCCGATCAAACGCCTCGTCTGTACAGAATAAACTGCATCAGGTATTGATTTGTTGTCCTATCAGGCCCAGGTACTGATCCCGTGTCTTAATTGTCTTAATTGTAGGCCAGTGGTTCGGTCTTACAGGCCTGCGGTGCTGCTAGTCGGTGTGTGATCCGGATCAGCGCTGGTGTCCGCGCAGAGGGACGGAGAAGGAGAAGCCGCGCTGCAGGGCGGAGAATGGCGACTTCACACCCGCGGACATGTGTGCATCAGCAACGGCAGCCACGCCGTTACAGCCACCTCTCTCTCTCTATCTCTCTCTCTCTCTCTCTCGCTGTCTCTCCCCGCAAAAAAAGATTAAATCAGCGGCTCAGTATAGAAAAACAGCGATCTCTCGATCCGCGCTTCCGGTGCTGGTCGTGTTTGGGTTCCTCGCGCTCCGTCTGTCTCCTGATGCCTGAGCGCGCGCAGGTGCTGCAAGGAGATGGAGGCTAAAAGCTAACACACTGCGGATGACGCTCGCCTCCCGTTCCTATTTATTTATTTATTTATTTATTTACTCACATGCGCTTGCGCTATCGACCTCAAAACGTTTGATGTTTATTGTCTCTTTTTTTTAAGGCTTCCCACGCTCGTTCCGATCACTAATCCAACCGGCACCGAGGACGATTTGTGTGTTTTATCCTCAGTTTCTTTAAAATAAATCCGAGATCATCATCATCTATCTGTCTGGCAGCCTATAGCCTAGTCGTCATCTGTGTCTCCTTCCTCCAAGCCCTCTTCTCCCAGCCTCTCTCTCTCTCTCTCTCTCTCTCTCTCTCTCTCTCTGCTTATCCGCGGTATTTTGGGACTGGCATTGCCTGCGCAGAGCTATTGTTCTATTGGTCCATCACATATCCATCATGGCCTCACACACAACACACACAACACATCAGCTCTCTCTCAGTCGGAATGAAAGCTCGGGTGCAGTACAGATGCAGGGAGTGCTGATCAGCCATGTCCCTGTAGCCTCGTCCTTATTATGTTCAGGCTCGGAGGAGCTTATCAGCCTCATCTACAACCCTCCAGCCATCTCTCTCTCTCTCTCTCTCTCATCACTCATCATCAATGCACACTTCATAAACAATAGTCCCTACTTTTGCATTTGACATGGACACAAACACGTGCAAGGAATCAATGAAACTGTATATATTTAAAATATATTATTTATAAATAGGCTACAGATGCAGGACACAGGCTACATTTAATATACAGGGTGGGCCATCTATATGGATACACCTATATGGATACACTATCGTGGGCCAGTTGAATGGCCACCAAGGTCTTCTGATCTGACCCCCTTAGACTTTTATCAGGAGACCTTGGCCATTCAACTGGTCCACGACGGTGTACCCATATAGGTGCATCCATATAGATGGCCCACCCTGTAGAATCAGCTAACATTCAGGTTTTATATATATATATATATATACACAAATTTTTGTTAATTTTTTTGTTTAATATACAGGTGAGCAGCAAATGGTTTGTCTCAAATAATTATATCGGTGCACACATTTATCATTCAGGTCATTACAGTCTATACATTGAATAGCAGGCAATGTTCATCAAATACAAAAAATACATTGGAATTTTAATAATAAAACTTAGTACAATATTAAATCTCACAGACTTCTGAAGACCAGCACCTATGAGCACATTAATGCCACAAAGAGGTGGTAGGAGGAAGTAAGTTCAGCACAGCTACATTTGTGTGTGTGTGTGTGTGTGTGTGTTTTAGCTTTAACATCCACTATGTCTTTTTAAAATGGTGGCAGTCTCATGTCTGTGTCCCATGGCATCCAGTCTGTCCTATCCAGGAGCTCAGCAAGAGAGAAATCCAGTGCGGTCGGATCTTGCCCTAGAAAAATGGGCTCTTGACTAGGGTTTGGGTTAAAGGGTTGGGGCAAATCTGAGGTAGGCATGTCAGGTTTGGAAGGTCTAGACCAACATGATAGTGTACAGTGGGGTTCATGTTCTTTTAAAGCTGTAGTGTAGAGCTGAATTTCTTTCTCCAGTTCGGAAATCTCTTTCACAAAGGCAGCATTGGAGCGTTCCAGAGTCTGCAGTTCCTGTTTGGAAAAGCAAGATCGGAGTTCGAATTTCATGTTAAAACCACTTTTGATTATTTTACAGTTTTACATTATCCTACAGTTACATACAATCACCAGACACTTTCATATGAACACCTGTACCCCTGCTCATTCAGGCAATTATCCTATCAGGCAATCGTGTGGCAGCAGCGCAATGCATAAAATCATGCAGATAAATGTCAAGAGCTTCAGTTAATGTTCACATCAAACATCAGAATAGGGGAAATTATGATCTCTATGACTTTCACTGTGGCATGATTGTCGGTACCAGACAGGCCACTTCGAGTATTTAAAAAAAACTGCTGATCTCCTGGGATTTTCACACACAACAGACTCTAGAGGTAACACAGAATGGTGTGAAAACCAAAGAAATAGCCAGTGACTGGCAGTTCTGTGGCAGAAACACCTTACTAATGAGACAGGTCAGAGGAGAACAGACAGACTGGTTTGAGCTGACAGGAAAGGTACAGTAACTCAAATAACCACATTTTGTAACTGTGGTGAGCAGAAAATCATCTCAGAACTCACAACATACTGAACCTTGAGCAGAAGACCATATTAGGGTTCACTCATATCAGCCAAGAACAGAAATCCCTATACTCAGGCTACAGTGGGAACAGGATCGTCTAAATTGGACAGTTTAAGATTAGAAAAGAACAGGTGATGTTTCTGTTCAGCAGTTTCTGAAATAAACCCAGCCAACAACTATGCCATAAACTCTGTCAGGTGTACATGAGCAGGTGTACAAGTGTTCCTTATAAAGTGAAGGATGAGTGTATATTCAGTTATGATATACATACATAGACAAGGTTTGTCCAGAAAGTAATGAGAGTGTTTTTTTATTTATTTATTGAAACAATTTACAATTTATAATATTATCACCGTGAAAATATGATCATTGTGAATGCACACATTGCTTGTAATGCCTCTACCATTGTTGGTAGCAACGCTTGAAATCGTCAAGTCTCGGCTCTATGGATATTCTTTACAATGTCAAAGTGGTGGCCTTTCCAACGTGTTTTAATCTTGGCCTGAACAGTGACTCATGCAAGCTTTCTTTGGGTGAGGTGATGTTCTCGTGTGCCACTCAGCACTTTGTCTTTTTGTCTCAGGATCATAACTCAAACACAGACTACAGATTATTATCTGCCTAATGAGTTTCCTCAAAGGTTTCTTAGCCTGAATGGGTCCTTCTGGATCCCAGTCTGACAGGAGAATCCTCTGATGTATGGTAAATTTTAAGGCTTCCCCTAGCAGGGAAGTTTACTAAAACTTTATAAGTGGTAAAGTACACCTTTTGTTTAGGGGCTGATGCTACTGTGAACATAATGAGGCATAACAGTAAGGGCAAACACAGGGGAAAGTCCAAGGTTTGTACAGCCTCAGAAGAGAAAGTGAAAGTGAAACAGCTGTAGTGTTGAATTTAGTCCAAGAGTTTATTGCTAAACTAGAAATGAGAACTCAATTAAGTGTTGAAGATAAAGTAGATATATATTATTTTCATTTTTCACAAATTTAGAGTTTAGACGTACGCGCTGTACTAATACTAGGTCAGGGAAAGTTCAGATGAGACAACGTGACACATCTGGAATCTGACCTCCAGTAACCAACTCTTCTGTTAACAGGCCCTGTTTCCAAGAAATGCCTGCCTGGGCAGGCACATTTTATCGCGCGCACACACACACACACACACACACACACACCCACAGACACTCACCAACCCACCCGGCCACATAAACACACACACATACACCTATTACCAACTCATGTAAAGGTACTTGCTCTAAAAGCACAGAGGATGGTTATACTGTAAGCAGTAACCTCACTCCCGCATATGGATACTACGTATAATATAAAACCAGATACTTCCTTTTTGCTGGTCAAATAAATGTAATACAGTCTGCTATTTAAAACATTTAGACCCCTTACATTTTTAAGAGCCTTTAGTGGGGTGTTTCCTTATCGAAAAAGGTAGAAAGGAGAAGTTGAAGGGTTCAGAGGGTTCAAACCTTTCCCTAACCCTTGAAGAACTATTTCTATGCATTTGAAGAACTGTTTCTAAGTAGATGATCATGACTTCAATGGCAGGATTCTTTGGTGGATGCATCATTAAGATGCTGGACTGGCCTGAGTCAACTATACACAGCATGTGGCGGCATTAATAAGGTGGCAGGACGAAGTCAAATGATCACTCATAGAAAAGTGTACTGACCTCATGGAGCACATCAGCCCTCTCTGTCTGCTTTTTGCGACTCTTCCGAGCTGCATCTCTGTTTCTCTGTCGACGCTGACAAATCCTCTCTTTTGGCTGATCCCTGTCCTGAACACAGTACCACAGCAGGCACATTAACACATGCTGGACTTGCTGGACGTGGTCATGTGTGGCATAATACAATTTAAAGGACAAAATGTATAAATACTAAATAATTATTAATAAATTATAGTTCGGTAGCATTAGTAGTAACAGTAGTAGTATTAGTAGTAGTATTAGTAGTAGCAGTAGTGGTAGTTGTGGTAGTAGTAGTAGTAGTAACAGTAGTAGTAGTATTAGTAGTAGTAGTAGTGGTGGTAGCAGTAGTAGTAGTAGTAGTAGCAGTAGCAGTAGTAGTAGTAGTGGTGGTGGTGGTAGCAGTAGTAGTAGTAGTAGTAGTGGTGGTGGTAGCAGTAGTAGTAGTGGTGGTGGTAGCAGTAGTAGCAGTAGTAGTAGTAGTAGTAGTAGTAGCAGTAGTAGCAGTAGTAGTGGTGGTGGTAGCAGTAGTAGTAGTAGTAGTAGTAGCAGTAGTAGTAGTAGTAGTAGTAGTGGTGGTGGTGGTGGTTGTGGTGGTAGCAGTAGTAGTAGTAGTAGTAGCAGTAGCAGTAGTAGTAGTAGTGGTGGTGGTGGTAGCAGTAGTAGT
>JAOUQY010000044.1:10985246-10995425 GCA_028566355.1 Doras micropoeus | reverse complement strand
GAGACAAGACTGGTGTAAAGTGGATAAATCATTTTGTGTATTAAAGCCGACTGAATGTCTGATCGCCGCCAGGTGGCGATGTCGAGTCAGTAGGCAGAACGTGCTTCAACAGTGAACGCGTTTCTATGATTGACAGCTGTTTTGACCAATCCTGTTTACAGACACGCCCTGAAGACTCGGAGTGATTGGTCAATTTCAGAGATGGGCAAGACTTATGACAGGCAACCAGTCATTTTTACGCTATGCTTCGTGTAACCAATAAGATTTGAGGATGTAAACAGTGGCGCACTAGCACTTCCGGGTTTGATCGAAGCGGTGGTTTTGTGAAGGCGTGATGCTTCTTTTAAAACAGAAAAGATAGCTGTGTCGTTTTAGAGATAACGTGTTTCCTTTTATCATTCCGCTTTGCGATCCTGGGTGAGAGTTTCAGAATGGGGTTACTGACCATATTGAAAAAGTTGAAACACAAGGAGCGAGAGATGCGCCTACTGATGCTGTATCCTTACTCAGATTCATACAGACAGACAGAGCTTTGTCTCATGTGTCCTTAATTCCTAAAGAAGATGTATGCTTATTTGTTTTTTAAGTATGCTGTTTGGTATATGTATATTTTGTATTATTTAACCTGTCTGGATATTAACACTGTTTAGATAAGAGCATTATTATTGATGTTGGGTGGCCATGCTGTTCCTCTCTGGCTCCTTAACCCTTGGGTCAGGGGGCTGGACAACGCGGGGAAGACCACCATCCTGAAGAAGTTTAACGGCGAGGATGTCAGCACCATTTCTCCCACATTAGGATTCAACATAAAGACACTAGAACACAGAGGGTAAATCTCAACTTTAAGTGTTGTAGATGGTTCATGTGATGCCAGTGAAATGAATGCAGTTTCCTCCTGAAGATCTATAAATGTGCATGATTGATCTCTGATCAATTTGAACCGACTCGATCACACTCGATCTAGCCAGAGCCCAATCATCCTAAAACCACACTGTATATCCGTGGTCTTCAAAGAAGTTTTGATGGCCGTAATAAATAGACAGTATGTTATTATACACACTGAACGGATGAGTGGAATCGGTTTCTTTTACTGATAAAGTAGTTCCTGACTAACAAAGTTAGAAAGCGAGCTGTAAGATGTGGAATACAGTGGACAAGCCATTAGACAGAGAAAGGAACCATGAAACAAAGAGTTTAATCAATTAAAAATCGAATGTCTCAATTTACACATTTCAAGCTAAATGTAACAAGATCTACACAGCCCTACTGTAAGCTAGTAATTCTGCCAAAATGACTAAAGGTAGCATTTCTAAACGCAATAAACTGTTCCCTAATTTTAACACAATATTATATGAGTATTGGTGTTTTTCGGTTCAGGGGTCCCCTTGCAGTTTTGCGGAGTGTAAGTACTAGTAGCGATGGCCGAGCGCGTCATCTAGCAAGTTTAATAACGTCACCTCGAAATGTCCTGCTAGTGATTAAACCTCTGTCGAAATGGGCTGGCTTGGCTTATGATCACAAACTAGCGAGTCTACAACATTAACGCGTTATTAGGTTATTACTTACTAGCTCAACACCAAGAAGGCTAAGCTCGATATCCATCATCCTTTTATCTCTAATACGTAGCTCTGGACAATGAGTAAAAGTCAATCCTAGATTTACTCTTGTCCTTGTCGTCTTCTCTTCCTCGCTTCCTCCGTTAACATCTTCTTTGGTCTTTTCACCTCTGACATAACGTCCATACTGAGAACACTGAGCTGCTGTTTCTTATAGCAGCTGAAGACCCAGGCTGAGTTCTAAATTGCAGCGTGCTCCCTAGACAAGTGCACTAGAAGAGTGTGAGATAATGGCTTGTACACCCTGTGTAGTGCACTTTGTGTTTGTGATATGTGACTTAGTGCTGTAAAGCGGTAGAGAACTTGTCTGAGATGCATAGTGCTAGAACAGGTGCTCCAGGCACGCAGTGGCAATGGCTACCATTCTCCCTATTCCATCTTGGGGTATATTCACATTAGGCAATCTGTACCATGCCTGATCACGTTTGACCCCCGAAGTCCGGATCATTTGGCTGGGAGTGGGATCACTCTGTACTGTGCCCAGGTGCGGTACACTGGACCATGCATGTGGTTAGTGTGATCACTTGAAGGTGGTTACCTTGTACTGTGCCTAGTTTGAGTATACCCTCAGAGTACCATGGCTGTATGGTGCTTCTCATGTTCTCCCCATGTCCACAGGGATTCTCTTTCACCTTCTGAAAACATGCCAGTAGGTGGACTGGTTAGGATAAATTCACACTAGCTGCTTGCGCTCGTGTGCATAGTTTCCTTTGATGGACTGGAATCCCATCAAGGCTGTCTTAGGCTAAGGATCCACCGTATCCCTGACCAGGATGAAGTGGTTACTAAAGATGAATGAATGACTGAATCTTTAGTGACATTCAGGATTAATTCTGTAATTAGTACTTTTTTGTCCTTTTAACTTCTTTCATCAACATGTTGGCCTGTTTTCCCTTTTTGAAAAATGGTTTTTGTACCCAGAGTGCTGTTTGCCTGCCTACTGACAGCAGTGCCAGTTTTAAGAGCTTAGCATTATCATCATTCCAAACTAAGTACATGGGTACAGCGGTCCTTTAGTCTGTCTAGCGCTCTCACCTCCTCATCTGTACTCTGCTCAGACAGATAAGGATCCACAGCTTCCATCATGCTAATCTGCCATCAGTGGTACAATGCTCGTAGATTGCTGACATGTCAAGCCGAGTCTCTGTCGCAACACCGTCATCTATAGTGGTGCTTGAACATTTGTGAACCCTCTAGAATTTTCTGTTTCTGCTGGAGTCCAGTGTATGCTGTCTCATTTCTCATTAATATGACGGCAAATGTCACAGGAAAATAGTGAGTGAGGGAAAAAAAGCCATTTTTTAAGAACCAAGAGCAAATCCTGACTATTATACCATCTGTTTAAGATCTTTTAATATTTTTCTCCTGTTAAACACCATTTTAAATGTGCTAACACCTGTACAGCATCACCTGTACCAACAAATCTGTACCTGAATCACTAAATCTCTCACAAATATTTCAGTATAAACATATACACCTAACACACACACACAATATTAACGTTACATTTAAACCACCTGCCTAATATTGTGTAGATCCCCCTTGTGCCAACAAAACAGCCTTGGCGTGTTGAGGAATGGACACAAGACCTCTGAAGGGGTGCAGCGGTATCTGGCACCAAGACATTAGCAGCAGATCTGTTAGGTCCTGTAAATGGTGAGCTGGGGCCTCCATGGATCAGGCTTGTTTGTCCGGCACATCCCACTGATGCTCTGTCAGACTGAGAACTGGGAAATTAGAGGCTAAATCCACACCTTGAACCGTTTGTCATGTTCTCTCCCCATACACATCAGTGAGTCTTGGGTGCCCATGATCCTGTCGCTGGTTTAGCCGTTGTCCTTCCTTGGACCACTTTTGGTAAATACTAACCACTGCATACCAGGAACGTCCCACATGACCGGTCATTTTGGAGATGCTCTGAGTCGTCTAGCCATCACCATTTAGTCCTTGTCAGAGTCACTCAGATCCTTACACTTGCCCATTTTTCCTGCTTCCAACACATCAACTTCAAGAACTGACTATTCACTTGCTGCCTAATATATCCCACACCTTGACAGGTGCCATTGTAAAGAGATAATCCATGTTAATCACTTCACATACTATGGTTAATGTTATGGTTAATCGGTGTATAATGTGTGTCAGGATGGACTTTTCATTTAATGCACAAGTTTAAACAATCTCACAGGTGCGTTATGTACTTGATACATTTACGGCATTCGGCAGACCTCCTTATCCAGAGTGACTTACATTTATCTCATTTATACAACTGAGCAGTTGAGGGTTAAGGGCTTTGCTCAAGGGCCCTACAGTGACAGCTTTGGCTGTGGTGGGATTTGAACGCATGATCTTAGCCCAATGTCTTAACCACTGAGCTGCTGCTGCCCATAGGCAGTGATATCTACCATTATCTACATTTATTTCTCTTCTGTTTTTTTTTTTGCCATATGGAATAGATTCAAGTTGAACATCTGGGACGTAGGGGGTCAGAAGTCACTGCGGTCGTACTGGAGGAATTATTTCGAGAGCACAGATGGACTGGTGTGGGTGGTGGACAGTGCAGACAGACTGAGACTGGAGGACTGCAGGAAGGAACTCAGTGCACTTTTACTGGAGGAGGTGAGAAAATGAACCCAGTTCTATTTGCAAACTTTTTCACTTGACTTTTACAGCCACTTTTGTCTATCTTTTATTCTCTACACTCTCTTCATTTCTTCTACCAGAGACTAGCAGGAGCCACGCTCCTAGTGTTTGCCAACAAACAGGATTTGCCTGGTGCTTTGTCTAAGGACGCCATCAGAGAGGTCCGTATTTATTCTTTTCTAAATACCAGTAGTGCAGTGATTGAGGTTTAGAGCATCACTGCATTGACCTAACTTAATTAACTGCTGTGATAAAGAGCTTCATATTGGCTAAATGGTGTAGTGAGAAAATGCTAAACTGCACTGCTCTGGACTGGAGCTGCTCATTACGGACATTAGTTCATTTTCAGTCGTACAAGCTCATAGCATTAAGCTTCATTTGCTTCAGTTATGTAGAACACCTTTATGGTAATTATAATATATTTAAAATAATATTAAAGACATTTGCAATTTGGAAACACCCTCATTTCCCCCTGCCCTCCTTAATAAGTAGGTGGCATTTGTCACAAGCTGCTTGTGTCTTGATTTGCAAGAAATCTGTATGTAACAGTTATATGTAGAACATCTATAGCACAATAGATTCAACACATGGCATGTATTTCATTCAATCCAAAATTGGGTTCACATGTACTGTAGTTCTTCCAAAAATCATGTTTAATCATAATCAGTGATGTAAAAGCCATATTTTAAATACAGGGTTATTTTAAATGTATTGCCTGTCAAATATATCATGACTCAAGTCACCTGTAAAGCCAAAGACGGCAACTCTTATGAATAACAATCTTTTATTGTTTTGACAGGCGCTAGCTCTGGATGAGATTAAGACACATCACTGGTGTATTGTGGGCTGCAGCGCAGTGACTGGAGAGAACCTCCTGACCGGCGTAGACTGGCTCCTGGACGATATTGCTGCTCGGATCTTTACAGCAGATTGAAAAATATTGCTGTTACATAATTATAGAAACAGTGTGTCTGCTACGGTTTTAACCCTGAGGAGGCATCATAACTAATGCACCAGTGTGCATGGTTAGTCATTTTTGTTTCCTTCAGATTAAGAACATTAACAGTGCAACACTTGGTGCCTTTGAGGTCTGTTTTTTTAGCCTTGTCTCTAACCCACATAAGGCTGAGTATCATGTTCAAGAGGAAGATGAAGTGTTCAGTCATACTGTCCTGAGAAATGCAGTCAGTGTTAGTTGATGCCCACACCTCAGATGGTCATGTTTTCAGAGCCTTGTGCTTGTTGTTTACCAAATAATCTCCCTGCACTGCTTGTAAGAGGTGATTTGATTATTTCAAAATAAATCTTTGAACGTTTACATTTGAATTGCTCAACATACATTTCATGGTAGACCTGTTTTAACTTAAGAGCAGTTCTACAACCCCACATAGGTCACAAATCAGTATATTATTAAAACTACATGCAACACCCAGCAAGTTCAGTTTGATTTATATTAAATAAATTCACTATTTAATTAAATACACAAATGTTTAACTGATGTTCAGGATGTGAAGGTCACACTGTAGCCAGACCAATGAGAATTTATGAGGTGCAGGCAAGTTTAAATAAGTCATTGTCAAAATGCCTGTTCTACTGACTAATAACATTACACACGAGTCAAATGAAAACCTTAAGTATAATCAACTTCAATTAAATAAATTCTTAAAGGAATATGGGACACTTCAGTACAGATTTGCCACTTCATGTGCAACACTTTGTCTTGCTCAAACTTTAGAACAAAATACACAACCAAGGTCAACGTATTAATGTTTATTTACATCCAACTCCATTTTAAGTAGTCAGAAGAGCTCCCAGAAAACATTACATAATCTAGTGCAGGTCAAACTTCATGCAAGTCATTGCTCCAGTTTGGATAGAGTGTAACCTTAGAGTCTCTGCCCTCCTGGTTCAAACAGTAGAACTGATCTCAGCAGAGAGAGAAAGGAGAACATGTGCACTTAGTCTTCCCAGCTTCATGTCCATGGCCTTCAGCACCTTAAAGAACAGACTAGATTTTAATATTCATTTTCTTGCCATCCATTACATTTGCTCATACAACACATTATCAGAGGATTACCATTCAGTCAGATTATAATCAGACTGGGGCGGTATCACAGTTCATCATTTATTACAGCAGATCATAAAAGGAGTAAAGTGTACAACTCACCATGTTTCAGCTCCACAATGAAAGCAGAGGGGACCTGTAAAAACAAGTTAGATTTAGAGAAACCCAGTAATACTGAACAAGATCCTGTCCATCTTCTAGAGGAGCTCAGAGGGGTACCGATCAGTCACTACACATCAGACTGGGGCGGTAATCTCAAATCATCATTTCAGCCTAGATTTGTTCATCACAAAGACAACGTGCTAAACACAAACCTCATCCAGGGCAGCTCCAGCATCTTCATGCACAGGCTTGCAGTCCTAGAGAAAGAGACAAGATGTCCATGTTAAAACTACTAGAACAAGTACTATGGGGGGAAAAAAAAAAAATTATGGTCAAAGATTTTGGATTTGAGCAGGTAGATCAGAGGGGTACCAATCAGTCAGATCACAATCAGACTGGGGCGGTATAAACTACTCATCATTTCTCCTCCATTTCATGTCAAAGTACTCATCTGCACACATACCTGATCAGGGAAACCTCTGTTCCAAAGGGCAGCCAGTTCCTCCAGTTTCAGCTAAAATAAAAAATGAGCATCATGAGATATGAAGTGTAGCTCCAGATGAGCACAAATTAATTGTAGCTGGGCCATCAGACTGTTGGTAACCCCAACAAACTATCCCCTTGTTGCCCTGGCAACACCAGTGGGTTCACCTTTTCAGGTTCTGGTGTTAACACAGGGCGTAAGACATGTGCAAGTTTCCTCATAAGAACCAGCAACTACCCTCAGAATTAAACTAATTAACTCTTAGTAATAAAATAAGTTCTCACCTGTTCAAGATCTCAAACTCCCAGGTCCACCCTAAACAGGGTAAACAGCCATTAGTGTCTGCTTTTCCTCAAGTACAAGTCAACTAGTAACATCAGGCATCATCAGCATTTAAAAATTCTCAACAGGAGTTCAGACGAACGAGATTCCAAAGTAAATCATCATAAGATGCAGAATGTTTAACCAGACATAAAGTAGCATCAATTACATACCTGAAATCATCTGTAGATCATCAAGTTCTGATGGTAATGAAAATGCAATCCTGTAAACAAGACCAAAACAAGGATTAAGGAAAGATCTGGCAATTGGGTAGAGTGGGGTAGAAAGCAAACTGATCTCTCAGGTGTTCGTAACTTTTCACATTGGGTCAAAGTGAGCTAAGTATCTTCATCAGCGAGACCAGAGCCATTTATAATAACGCAGTTTATAAAGAAATTGATATTTACCATAGTTACGCACTCAAGAGCGCTTCTGAGCCATGGCCTCAATTAGGCAAGCAGCGGTTCTGTGCTTCAAGGTTGATAAATCTGTAACATTTAACATATAGAAAACTTTAAAGCCATATTTAGTGCAGGTTGTTGCAATGTAATCAATTATTCCTGCACATTAACTGGAAAGGGCGTTTTAGTCCAAGAAAAATTGGCCAAGCCAAATAAACTACATCTGTAAAGGGCAACATTAGATCTTGATATTTGTTACTTGAAATGCAATTAGTTCTGCTTACCCATCTGAAGCTATCCTCATCTTCCCAGACAAAGAACATCGTTCTAAAGAAAATAAAGAACAGCGCTATACATAAACTCGTACACCACAAATCACAAATCTTACATCTTAATCTCTCAGATGTTTCAATGTTTTTCACATGGGTTCAAACTGAGCTAAGATTAAATGCCACATCACTGAGACCGGACCAGCAAAGTTAAAAACACAGGCCAATGTAGAAGACTCACCACTAGACAGTCATGTACACCATCAGGTTTTCACTTTACACAGCACCTGCAAGACAAAGATGGTGTAGTTGAGATAAAGCAATCACTGTCACTACAGCAAGCTGCATCACGAGCAGTCTGATCAGTGCTTTGGTGACTGAAATGCCATGGGACAATAATGTCGTCCACAAGTTTAATGGGTAAAACCCAATTCATCCTTTCAGACTGCAGTATAAATATACAGTACAAATATGAAGACTCAAACACTCACCAGCTGAAGTCTTTCAATGGCATCATAACCAGGGCCACTAAGGAGCAGGGAAAAAATAATCAGGAGAGTAGAAACACCAAGTCTGGTCAACATGACTGGATATTAGTCTACACACCAACATTTGTCTGATCAGACTTTGGTGACTAGAATGCCATATGACCCGAGTGGCCGTCCGGAAATGACGGGATGAAACCCTCTTAATCATTTCAGACACTTCATATCAAAGATTTAACACAGAAACTAAAAATGCAAAGAAATTACTTACGATTAGGCACCCACTGCATACTGGGCTGTTGAGACGTTTGCCTTAAACTAAGCATCTGTTTAAGGAAAGAAAAGGATGATTGGTGAAAGAGGCTAAAAGAGCTCCATCTACAGTGAGAAGCAGAGGGTTCAGATTTAAAAGTGAGCATCACTGAAATTCAGACATATGCTTGTCAATAAATTCATCATTAAAAACCCTCTACCAAGATAAAACAAAGCCTAAAACATAAGAAACTCACCGTTTTATCAGCGAACTGGAGCAGGAGGTCCAAAAAAGCTGCAAAGAATATTTCACAAATTCATGACAACGCACAGGTCCATATGAAAGTGTACAAGACGAAGACTGACTACTCAGAATAAAACACTGAATCTTCAATAGGAGTTCAGTAAGAGAGAGTTCGAGACTCATCATAGCAGGGCAAGAGTCAGTACAATGTGCGTTAAACTCAAGAGCAAGCAACTTGCTCTGGTTTAACCTGAGAATAAGAGAAAAGAAATGCACACCTGGGTAGCAACTGCAGCTGGAGTCTGTACCTGGAATAAAAAGAAAGCATGGTCAGTCAGGGGCCTGGGGGACCACGTGGGGGCTTGAGACACACTGTTTCAACACACTGTTTGCCAGATAATACATATGCAAAAAAATATTAATAAGGTCTCTCATCAGATAATATATTTGCAATCACAGTATTTCAGGACAGGTCTGTGAAAGTTATCATCACTGAGAGACCGGATATGGCTGCAGCGTGCATAACCTCAAAGTCATTCATTCAGAAGTGAAAGAAAAAGTCTCAATACCCACTCCTAATAATCAATCACCACACTGACATTAATACTAAGATCAAAATGTAAGAGATTAGCAGAAACAGGAGGAGGATGGCCGCGGATTATGAGCCGAAAAGCAGAACAGGAGGATTTAGACTCCTAGCTTGGGCCTGTTCAAAACTAACTGTAACCAGCAAAATATTCAGCCAATACTGCGCTAATATCTTCACACGCCTTACTTAAACATTATTAGAAATCAAAAAGAATAACTTATCCTTTTTAGATACAATTCCGACCACAGATAGAGAAGAACACAAACTCACCTGGCTGTGTGCTGCAGGGAAATGGCCGAACAGAGGGCGGGGCTGTGTTTTATAAGACTCATAAACCCCGCCCTCTTTTTAATTTTTTACTCCCATATAAAAGTCTTAACAGCGTTTAGAAATTTCTTAACGTGTTTTTTAATGTGTTACTTTTGTGATTATAAAAAAAAATTTGCATAAATATGAAACAGATTAGAGGTCGTAGTTGAGAGGCGAGTTATACCTCACTTCCGGTAACGACACGCTCTATGATATACTTCATTTCATTCAGCCCCCTACAGGACACACAGCGCACTGCAGCAGACATTATGTCAGACCCTATGTGTTACACCAGATAGGGATGGAGTACACGGGGTGTAGTATGGGAGGTACAGGGGTTAGACAATGAAACTGAAACACCTGTCATTTTAGACCACAATAATGTATTAGTATAGTGTAGGG
>JAOUQY010000044.1:10835826-10854674 GCA_028566355.1 Doras micropoeus | reverse complement strand
AATGACTGGCTGATTGGATACTTACATGAAAGAGAGGCGCCAGTATGCGTATGTTCTTCCTAGAAATTTCAGCATTGTTTTATTACATTTTTGTAATGATCCTTATATTTCAGATGTACTTTTCAGGATTAGGGAACTAAAGAGCGTTTGAATGCATTTTGAGTTTTTGAGGATTGTGTTTGGACCGGGGTAATGAGGTGTGAAAAGAAACTATTTGACTTGGAATAAAAAAAAAAAAAAAAACAGATACACATAGCTTAAAATATTTATATTCTATAATCAATAGTAAATATTCAACACTGGATTTTTAACAAACTAAAAACTGGGGAAATGGATCAATTATAGTTCAACCAAATATTTTCATACATCTCCAGCGTGAAGTAAAGAAAAAGGCACTATATACATTGGGTAAAAAAAAAAACCAGTATATATGAACATATTTTTTAGCTGTTTAACAAATGCACATTCATCTTTGGCAGTCTTAAATGCTGAAAGGAAGTTCTGAAATAAAAAAAAGAACACATCATTGTTTAATACATTGGCAGCTGAAAACACAGCACATTAAATGTTCAATAAAGCAGCATTCTTTCCTCTAAAGAGGATAAGGACATTAAAAAGCAGTTTGCTCAGTCAGAAACAAAAAAACCCCCGATACATTATATTACAGGACATTTGCAACACTGCAAGCATAAGCATGAAATACAAGGAATGTAACTGTTAAGTGATCAAAATGTTAAACACAGCTGCACTGAATAAACACAGCCACAGCAAGAATTTCCTTTAAAAGTCCAGGCTACTGCATGTAGTTCTCCAAAATAAGCACCATATTGCTGTTCTTGTGTTAAGACATGAAAGTAATCTTTGGCATCAGAAAAATCAGATATCACTTCAGAAAAATGCAGCAAAGCACTTTATAATGGAAAAAGGCACGGAAATGTCTTCAATGGTTATGATTTGCCCGAATAAGTGGACCGTTACCTGAACAGAACACATAAATAACCAGAGAATAAAGGATACACGCTGATCGCGCTAACCTGACTGAAGGCTGTAAGATAAGATGGTTTTCTAATAATCTTCATTACAAAGCAAACTCCAGTCTGAACCAAACAGAGTGCTGTTCAGTGATGTTACAGCTTCACACTATTCCTGAACATATGGGTCATTTTCTATCAAAAACCTTTCTAGTAACATATGAAATGTAACATTATTGGGCCAAAAGTGTTTAGTGCTGAATTTGCTGATATTCAAGGTGACCAAATCTCAGTACACAGAACAACATAACTTTTGAGTTCTTTCTCTGATCTTGCTGAGAGATATAAATAAATAAATAGCAGTGCATGGACAGGTCTTCAGTTGATAGTAATAAGATGTACGTGCACGCACACACATGCGCGCGCACACACACAAACACATACATACCCACACAGTGTGGCTTAGAGTAGGATTTTGAGGTCATTTACTAGTTTAGTGTTACTGATTTCTCGACAAACAATACTGAGTATTGCTGCTGTGTGAAGGAGTGGCAAAATGGCACCAAGCATCAGCTGATAAATTCACTCTACTTGTGCTTCTTAAGAAGTCTCTGACTGTCAGTTTTATAATGTTCATATAAAATCAAGCATAATTATTTAATCGGAAACTTTCACGTGTGCCCATTCATGTGCATGTGCGCACACGCAACCTTCCTGTACTTTACTTCCAGTTCCAGTTTCAGTAAGGGCCGTATCCCAAGCCCAGGCTCTCCTTCAGGCCTCGGAGCTGTTCTTCCCCTAGCCGGATTTTGTCATCCAGTTGGCGCTGTTCTACCAGCAGTGCTGCCTTCATCTTCACAAAATGGCTGTAATCACGCAGTTGTTCTGGAGTCAGGCAGCAACCCAGCACCCTACCCACAGCCTCCTCCCTCCTGTCCACATGCTCCTTTAGCTCCTGAGCCTCAGCCAGCTGCGCAAGGAGCTGCTTCTTCTTGTCCAACAGGGGGAGCTAGAGTACCATAATAGAAAAGCATCAAAAGAAATAGTGAGTGACCCTTAACTTATGGATACTGAGCTGAAAACAATGTAAATGAAGCAAACAATGATAAACTCAGAAGCACAAATGAACAGTACAAGCATCTGAAAAACATGGAATCCGGAGACACAGAAGCAGAAACATATGACACGTCTATTGCTCCTTTTCCCACCCACACTCACCCTCTCACGATGGCCTGATTCTGGGTCTAGGCAATCCAGAGCACTCTCCACTCTGAGCAGCCTGCCGGAGAGTGATAACAGAAGACTCGTCACTTTGTCCAGGTCTCCAATAAACATACGGAACTTGTCAACCTCGTTTGGCTTGCAGACAGCCAGCACCAGGCTTTCCACCTCCTCACCAAGCTGAGCATTGGCTTTAATGTCCTCCTGCAAACCCTTCTGGGCTTCCCGCAACACTCCCAGCTTCTTACGCAAGCTTTCCATCAGCTGCCTCTGCAAACAGCATGGGAAAATTGCAGTTCAGAAATGAAACTAACTCCATATCTTATTCAGCTGACCTCTGATGATATAAGGATGGAATAATAATAATAATATATGACAAAATAATAAGTGGCATATCGATGGATTCTGGGGAAACCAGCCCAAACCTTGTAATTCAGCTCTTCATCCTCCTCCTTCATCGCTGAGAAGTTTGGCATCTTATTAAGGAGTTGAGCTTTGTTGGGGGATCCTCTGTAGCTTGTAGAGGTTGAACCCTGTGGTACTGAGGGGCTTTGTCTAGAAGACCTGTTGCAATAAACATTCAACCTAAGCAATTAAGCCAAGTAATAAAAACACTGCAAAGTCTACTGTTCCCCTATACCAAGCCCAAGCCCATTACAAACCGCAAATTTCTCTAAAACAGGTCATACATACCTCTCTACCATGTCTCCACTCACTATAGTGCCTCCTCTCCAGCCTTCTGCTCCACTCCCTGTATACTGAGGGAACAGTTCTCCCATAAGCTCCTTTCCAGCTCTGCCACAATCCTCTTCCAATAAAGAGACCACAATGGATGCCCTTTGCCCTCTCCTCACCCCGGATGGCTCTTCATCAGTCACAGTGTCGATGTCTGTTTCCAGAACAGTCACTGGCTGAGCAAAACACTGCATCTCTGTCCTATCTTCTGCATGCCTTTGCTGCTCCACTGCTGTCCCCTCGTTCTCACGAAACTCATCTATGTCTGTCTCATAGGGCAAGGCTTGATCCTGGCTGGGAGGTAGACTTTGGGCAGAAGGTTCCAGGGTTTTGGTGGTGGTGCCAGGCATGCATATTTGCTGAATCTGATTCTGTAAATGCTGCTGCTGGTTGTAGCTGATTGTGAAGTAGGACTCAGGATAGACAGAGCCAGCACAAGAGCCATTCTCTAAAGTAGGGGCTGAGAGTGGGGCCTGGGGACTGGTAACAGTGCTGCTTGCTGTGTAGTTGTGAAGAGAAGTCAAGTCCCACTCTGCTCTATGTTTATAAATGACTGGTTTCACCACAGCTGGTCTGTACTGATCTGAAGGCTGGGCCATGCCTTGTTCAGAAAGTCTGAAATGTGACAGAGGATTGGTAAGTAAGTGAGATCATCATAGAAAGAAATCAGAAATGTGATATGAGGTGAGAGCAATAATGTAGCCACATCATAAGTAATAGGGTCCTTAAGCAATGGCAACAGCAGGGACAGCTACGATGCTCGGATGAAAAGCAGAACTGTACTACACACGCGTGAATTTGACTCCTGCCATAGCCTGCAGTTCTACTACATCAAAAACACCAAAATGTGAGGTTTAACTGACTTCATTTCACATTTTAACTGGTGCTGTATTAGGGCTATCTTTACACAAGATGCAGACACTATTCCTTCAATGAATTCAGAGCAATCTGGTCCAAAACACTTATAATTTAATTTTTTTTCTGAAGATACACAAGCTTCTACGCAAGACAATCTAAATTAATGACTGTCACACACTATTCTTCCATCGCATGGCTACAGTATGAACAGTTAGCTCTTCTGGTCATTGTAGCTATCCCTGTGTTGCTTTAAGTCCCCTATTGCATAAGCCATACCTTTGGTTTGTCTCATTCAAGGATGTTGGTGTGTCTCTTGAACTGTTTGTATTGTAGTGTTGAATTCTGGTAGTGTCTCGTTCTTTTGGAGGCAGGGCCACAGGTTTAAAAGCCCTGTTATTTAAGTCAGGATTCAGACTTTCTGCATCGTCCCTTGGAGGAAGGCTGTAAGACCGCTGACGAGTCACTTCCAGGGCACTGGATGGACAGGGTGTGTATATTTGAAGCTGAGAAGAAGAGGCAGTTTGGGAAGGGAAGAGATTGTGGTGAGATGCCCTTCTCTTATGGAACTGTTCCCATTTTGGGGGTGGTGGACGAGGAGGAGGAGGCCCCTTTTTCTTCTTTGTCTCAGCTACAGAGACAAGGTTCTCATCTAGTTCCCTGACAATGGATGAAGGCATCCTGCTATTACTGGTAGCAACGGCACCATGGCTACGAAGACACTTGGTCTCCATGCGGATGTCATTTTCAGACATGGTGCGGCTTGTAAGTGTTGATGACATGACGGGTCGATCCTCGTTGTTACGATCACGTAGTCTGTTGTTCCACTGATACTGAACTCCCAGACCCACAGTAACCTCTCCTGGTCTTGAATCTCGTCTATACTGAGTATAGTCCCTAAAGACCAAGAAAATGCGTCATGATAAATAGCTTAACCTTCTACTGGAGATTGTATGCAACCCTTTGGAAGCGCTTAATGAATTAATAATTTATTAATTATTATTTTTAATAAACAGTCAGATTCCAAGTCAAATGCCCATAATCACAAATTATATAAACCACAAGAAACAGTGAAAAATGACAACACTCCTGGGGCCACCAACTGTGAACTCAAATACAGGAAGTGAACAGACCTTTCAGACAGGCTGAACTTCCTCCTTAGTTTTGTTTGTTCCAGCTCTTGTACAGGAAAAGCCTGTGGAAGACATTTGACAAATGATTCAAAACAGGAACTTGTTTGGATGCTATAATTTTCCTGATACTTGAAGCACAAGAGAAACCCAGCAGAAGGCATTTCTGCAAAATGTAATTAATTAGCTGCAGACAACTTGAGTTAGAAGGAATTTATAAAATCTCTCTCTCTCTCTCTCCCTCTCTCTCTCTCTCAGAAACCAAGACATTTGGGTGCAATAAACAGTAAAACACCATCAAACATAATTGTTTTTTCCATTTCAAAATAAAATAAATACAATTCTAAAATAGTTATACTGTGTAACAGTAAATTGCCAGACATGTTAGACACACTTTAACATAAAGGGGTAAATGTGGGTTAATTACTAAGCTAATAACTATGCTAAGGTTACTAAGCTGAAACCTATTCCAAATAGAACCTTGGAATACCTTCATTTAGTTCAGTCTGAAACAAGGGCATTTGTTTTATATGCATGCAAACTGATATATACCTGCAACAGGCCACTTTTATTGATATAAGGGTAACAGATTTAGACAGGTACAGAACATGTGCTTAAACCTCCTTTTAACATATCTTTCTGTAGATGCTAGGCTGGAACAGCAACTCTTAAAGCATAAATCTTGTCCAATACTATTGTTGGCTGGCTGTTAAGGTCATGTGCTGAAATGCATTAATATTTATTTTATCTGTAAGTGATAACCTCACCTCTGTTGGAGTGCAGCTCCTGGCTTTGTATCCATGGTGTAGACAGTAGTGGTCAGACTGATACTGCTGGCTAGTTACAGGACGGAAGGCTGAGCATGGCTTTTGGGTGTCAGGGTTGGTTTTGTTATGCAAATTATCAGAGTATGAATTACGCAGGGTTAGATTTTGAGATGCGAGTGGTTGTTTTAGGCCATCATGAGGCAATGGTGGTAGCAATGTGGTATTGCTGTGGCCATGTCCATCATAAAAGCAATCTCTACTGCTTTCCCAGTCACTCTTCATCTGTTGCACTCTCTGTCGCTCTCTTTCGGTTTCCATTCTTGCTCTTTCTCTGTCCCTCTCCTGCTCCTTTTCCCATGCCTGTAGCCTCTCCTGTTCTTTACGCATTGCTTGTTCTCGTTCTTTTTCCCTCTGTTTCTCATTCTCCCTCTCCTTCTCCCATTCTCTCTCCAGTGTATTTTCTCTCTCTCTGTCTCTCTCTTGCTGTACTCTCTTTCTTCTGGTATCAAAGGAATTGACTGAGGTTCCATCATTAATTCCACCCTGGTAAGAGAACCTCCTGCGTCCAAGGTCAGGGACTGACTCCAAGGGTTCAGGAGACGTTAGATCTTTCATTCTCCCATGCTTCTCTGGTCTCTGGCGGTGACTTGTAAGGCCTGCCAGGTTGGTCACAGACTGGCTCAGGTTTCTGCTAGTCTCCTCAAAGAACTTTCTGCGGTCTGCAAAAGGTGGGATGTCACAATCATCAGCTCGGGTAAAGCGCCCACCTGAAGAACCCACTCTTCCCCTTGTTGTTCCAAGGTTCCAAGAAGAAGGTACTGTTCCTTCATCATTCTTCTTCATTTCAGTTCGTTCTGTTTCTGGTTGCAGTTTGTGCTGAGGTGTCCAGCGCCAACGTCTGGCTTTACCTGGTGGCGCCAACTCTTCGACCACACGCACACACACAGGTCTGTTTACCTCAGCTGACTGGATTCCCTGGGTTTCATCCTTTGAAAGATGGATATCTTCAGTCTTACTCCCTGAATGCTCTGCAGAATTTGTTCCACAGCATCTGCCTGGACATGTTGAGTTTGCAGCAGTTGTTCTGGCCTGAGCTGGAGCAAAATTCTGGAAGCTGCTGTGCTGACTAGTCTGTGTGTGAATCCTGTGTTGATGGATGTCTGGCACCTCCGATGGGGATTTTTCTTCCAAATCCTCTTCCTCTACAGTTTCGCCATCACACAGAAGACCACCTGGGCCTTTGCTCTTTTGTAGCTGAGCCTTCTTCCTCTGGATCTCATTGCGGAGGTTTGTGGCAAAACGCTCATTTCGACGACGAGACTTAGATGAGCGAAACTGACGCTTTTGAGGAGGCTTTGGAATTTCAGCATCATCTCCCTTGCCTTCTCCTTGCTCCTGGTACTCCAGTAGTGTGTCCATACTGGATGCAGCACTAATGGGCTCAAAACCTCTCTCCTGAAGTTCAGATTCTATGCAGGGTCCAGACTCAGCAAATCCATTTCCTACAGTGTCACTTGGATCACTCACAGTTTTCCCCCAGGTTTGCTGGACAGGAGTAAGTCTCTGGTTTGAAGCAAATGGTTCTCCCTCCACCCTGTGTTCCTCTAGCTCCACAGCAGTCAGTGAACCAGGTGTGGAGGACCGGCTTCCTCCCCATGTACCCTGAGCTACAGCGGGACTGTCTTCACCTAGTTCCTCCGTGGGATGCAAAGGACTAGTCCACAGGCTAGAAGGGGACACAGAATGTGCACTGTTGTCACTGGAGAGCTCTATCATGTGTAACTGAGAGACAAGTAATTTTTCAGGGGCACTATGTCTGTGCATCTTAGGCTGGAGATTGTTATCTAGATGATTGAGTTGACTATCAAGACTCTCTGCTGCTGGAGGACGGGACCTGGCTGAATGCCTCTCTAGGGGCTGAAAGTGACTGCTCTTTTGGCATCCCTCTGAGCCGATTTGGTTATCTATAAACAAGTCTTTCTGAGAATGTATAGTGTAATAAGGTTCTGCTTTGGTTCCCTTCAAGTCCTGGTCATTTTCTTGACCATTAAGACACACACCCCCATTCAATGCCTTGTGGATGTGAGGAGGGTCTTCAGTAGTGTTGCAAGTCAAACTTGACACACCAACAGGAGCAGACACACAACGTGTATTCAAAACCTCTGGTAGCCCTCTGGTAGCCCTGAAACTATCCTTCCTCATGGGAGGTCGTGGCGGTCCACACTTGTCTTCTTCATAGCTATAGGATGACGGACGTACTTTAGCCTCAGGCCTGTGAGGTAGAGACCTAGACTTGAGAATTCCCTCCTCACAGTGCAGTTCACCTGGGCCACTAGCCACAGAATGTGGATGTCCCTCTGTAAACCTGCAGGAGGGGCCAAAGCCCTGCAGGAGGCTGTCCATAGAGCTGTTTTCCTCAGGGCGCAGAGATACTGTGTAGTCAGATGTGTTTGAGCTTGCAGAGAAAGAGCTATAAGCCGAGTCACGTTTATTATTAAAGATGGCAGGGTCAATGGGAGAGAGCTGGCTGTCGTAGTAACCCTGACTTGGAGGATTTTCCAGACTCTCCATACTTCCCACAGAGCTGCTGCGGTCTGTGCTGTAGTGCCGGGAGATGTGGCCCAATGGCATGGACAGCTCACTAGACGGAAATGTAGAGAGAAAAGGAAATTATTATAATCAGTATTTCATAAATCATAATCATGACAAAAAAACCTATTACATATTCCATATATACATATACTACAGCTGCTTAAAAACAACAATTATTTGATATATGTGAAAACTCAAAGTCAAAATAGCAATATATTGCATACAACTGCGGCATCTAGAGAAGAGAACTATGTAGAAGCTTGTAAGCACAGACCTTCTCTTTCTCTTTTTGTTCTTGCACGAGAGGCAGGACCAAAAAGAAAGGAAATTACATTGCCAAAAGGGAAATCCCATAATCATCATCATCATCATCAGCTATATAATAAGGAATATATGAGAACTTTCCATGACGCTTCAAACGCACTGTTATTTCCACAGAGAAGACTCTACAGAAACAGACGTAAACAGTAATGAAGGGAAAGTTTTACAAGCAATGGTGCATGCAATAAAGCAACTTTACTGTGACATTACAGTTGTAAGCCTACTGAAAAGATATAGGTAGAAAAAGTATGGGTTGAAAAACATTATTTATTAAGAGCTTTTTAAAAGAGAATATTAGGATACAGCCATGGACCACCATCATCATCTTCACCCGAGATATATTCAGTGGTGGACAGTAACCAAGTACGTTTACTCTAATGCTGTATTCGAGTACCATTTTGCAGTACTTGTACTTTACTTGAGTATTTCTATTTTATGCTACTTTATACTTCTACTCTACTATATTTCGGAGGGAATTATTGTACTTTCTACTCCAGTGCATTTATTTCACAGCTTTAGTTAATAGTTATTTTTAGGAAGAAGATTTTACAATGGAGAATATAACAAGCTGTTAGAATACAACACATTGTTAAAGATTAAACCAGTAGTTTCCGTATGAGAACTTTTTGGATTCTGACATCTGGCAAAACAGTGTATCGTAATAATGTAGTAGGTTAATAATCTAATCATGTCATACATAATAATATATCAGTCAGAAGGACCAAACCAGTACTTTTACATTAATACTTTAACTACATTCAGCTGCTAATACTTATGTACTTAATACTTAAGAAGAATGTTTTATGCAAGAATTTTACTTGTAATGGAGTATTTTTGCTTTGATGTATTGGTTATTTTACTTACGTAAAGGATTTGAATACTTCTTCCACCACTGGATATATTTAAAGTGTTCAAAACTGAGGCATGTGGGATGTTGGAGTTCATGATTACCTACTATTCTGACCAACAAATAATTTTCCAGTCATTAGTATAATGACAGAAAATGAGATTAGTGAAAAAGCCCAGATACACTTGGCAAGAGTATCTGCAATCTACAATTGGACATTTGATCTTACAGCAGCCGAGAACATTTTCTACCCTTGTCAATATACACAAACCATAATGAATCAAACAATTCGAATTGATTACAATAACAACATTAAGACTGGTTGGGAAGTTTGTTAGGAAGTTTTTATGGTATGGATTTTCCCCTGTTGTCTTGATAATATCTATGTTTAGTGTGTTTAGTGTAATATCTAGTCACTACAGACCAGAAATTTCCCCGAGTAAAATGCACTTGCACGCACAATGAAACAGATCAAGGCTGTGTTAATTCACATTCTTTCAAAGATATAGTACATGAGTAATTTGTTAAATTGCCATTAAATTCATTAAATTCATTCATTAAAGAGGAAGAGGTCTGATGGGTCATTTCCGGGTTTTCTGTATATGAGCTTGTGTGTGAGGCTATGTGAAGGCACATAAATGTAAATGGTGTATGTATGTAGGTCCTCACCTGTCACCCCCAGAGTGCCACGGTACACTGAAGGGTGTGGGGTGGAGCTGCATGGCCAGCGGGCCGTCTGAACTGCCTGCTGAACCAGGCGCAGGTGGCGTTTCTGATAACTTCACCAGGTGCCAGGTGTGAGGATGAATCAGCGGCACAGTGCGTCTGTAAGGACAACACGTGGACCATGAGAACTGATATTACATTAACGCTTGTCATTTCTGTTTCACTTCAGTTTCACAGAAAAAGCTGTCTCAAGCCTTACAGAGTTGTAAAATGAGCTCTGGATTTAGTACAGTACAATACAGTTTATGTGTGTGGGATAAGCTGGATTAGTTGCTTGCCACGTGTGAAGCAGGAAGATGTAAATCCCACCTTGTCATGTCTATGAAAGGATTGACTTTAAAATAATACCTGCCTAAAACCACGGAGTCTGTCTGAATCAATAAACCAACGTTACTGCTACTGCATTCTTATAGTCAAAGCCGTTTCTGTTTTTCACATCATTCCTCATCCACAGAAATATCTGGCTCCTCCAAAACACCTGGAGCCTTGTTAGGAATACAAAGTAACCAAACGTGGGCTGACTTGGTGTAAAGGAATTGCCTTTACACCATCACTGCTGTTCGGCATTAGGATCTCTGAAAGCCTTGCAGAAAATCTGCATAATCTTTTCATTAGTATTTTCAGCTACAGCACTTATGGAACAGCACCACTAGTCAAGGTACATCCCATTACTCCCATTGACAAAAACACAATATTCCCAAACATTCCAGATGACGATATGCTTCCCAGGGGAACAATGGCCCTGAATGGCTTATTATTACACTGATAACAATAACCGTGTTCTCAAAACGAAAGACTTAGCAGAGGGAAACAAAATAGGAAAAATAGGAAATTGTGGCCTAATCAGAACACTGCTGGGAAAACACTGGAAGCCTAAAATATACTGGATTACATCAGAGATCATTTAGGACCAATCCTGAGATGCAGGATGACACAAGCAGTGTATAAATATGACCATTTCTTTAATCACAGCCATTTCTTAGGCTTTGAGAAAGTTGAGATCTGTAAGTTATCAGCCATTTGAGTAAGAGTTATATTGCCCCTTTCATGTTAATATGACTTCAATTATTTAAAACTGACTAAACTTTCAAACATTTATTTGACAGTGAAACATATAAAAATAACAAATAAAACCAAATAAAAACTATTCTATGAGACACTGTCTGTTACAAAAGGTTTGTTGTCCTAAGCAAGGCAAGAGCATAAAATGTAATTAGTGACTTAACAAAGTACATCTTGTCATTATGATGTTGGGAAGTGGTCAGAAAACCTTCACGAGACACAACAAGCTTCTGTTTATAACCCCAGTTTATAAAATGTTGGTCGAACATAAAAAGTCAAAGACAAACCTACAAACATATGAAAAAAATCAGCCATGTACTAGTAGTTCATCCATAAAGAACTTTAAGCGCGGCGTCGACAATTTCACACGTGAAACTGATGCTAGATCTATGTGCGACATCCGAATATGACCATGATAACAAAAGTCCAGAAGGAAAGTTCTTAGCACGGATAGAGAAAACGAGTGCACCCGATGGCAGATACTCACTTGCATAGACTGAAATCCCATCCACATCAGGAGTGCAAGAAGACCAAGGTCTGTTTCAGAACCAGATGAAACAACGCTATATATTGGAGCTTGGTTGAAAAAAAAAAAAAAAGACTTAAAACTAAATCTAAACTTTACAACTTAACAACCCGGTCTGGTTTTGGTGTTAGTGGTCAACCCTTATCACAAGCTAAACGGCTCCAATGAATATGAGTGAAAGCTTGTGGTCACTTAACGGTAATGAGGCAGGCTGAGGCTCTGAACAGATTTTTTTTTTAGTCCAGGAAAAATGAACACACAAACACCCGAAAAAACACACAGACACACCAACTCTCTCTCTCGCTCTGGATCTCTCTCGCTCTCGATCTCTCTCTCAATATAGTTCTGGTTAGAACCAAAGACCAAGCAGTCCGATTTTTTTGCCTCTCTTGCCCTTACATACACATACGACCTCCCACTCACTCTCTCTAATGACATTAGCTAGAGGAAGCGGTTCTCAAACAGAGAGGAAACTATGTTCAGAGCAGATAAAGAGGCAAGTCTCTGCTAAAATAATAGCCAGGGTCCTCTCCTATTATTGTTTGAATGTGGGGAAAAAATGTGAGGGCTGCTTCCTGTCTCTCTGGGAGAGCTGTCAGGTTTGGCCAGGAGAGAGATGAGGAGGGGAGAGAGAGAGAGAGAGAGAGAGTGAGAGAGAGAGCAAGAGAGAGAGGGCGAGAGAGAGAGAGAGAGAGAGAGAGAGAGATAGAGAGAGAGAAATGAGTAATGCAAATGACTGGAGTAAGAGTTGAGGACAGAAGTGCATGTGAGACATAGAGAGAGAGAGAGAGAGAGAGAGAGAGAGAGAGAGAGAGAGAGAGAGAGAGAGAGAATCGGCACTGTTTTTGTGGCCTCCTGCCAGGTAAAAGTTTTCTCACAGTTCCCTCAGTGCTGATAGAACAGCTATGTGAGATCTCAGAGTTCTGCTGTTTAATCAGCACATGGAAAACAAGAATTGGAGCAAAAAAGTCCTTTCAGCTGGCTTTCAGGCGCAATGTCTACTATCACAATAGCTGTAAGCAGTTTAAACAGAATCAGTCAACAACCAGCTGGATAAAGAGATGAAAGAACCTTGAAATTAAACATACTGCATGGTGGTGTGGAAAATGACTGCCATATAAAGTGAAAGAAAGAACAAGAATGAAGTCAAATAAGCATAAGAAATATCAAATTTGTTGAGTTTTTCAGATATTGCAATGGGTCATATACAGCGCCCCCTATAAACGACATTTTGTGAAGCGTTCATCTAGTGATGCAGTGTGTGAAATTTCAAAAACTGTAGCTTAAGCATTAAAACGTGTCAGTTTCAGTATACGTCTGAAGGATGTCGGAGTGATGCAGGGTGTGAATTTCGTGAAGCTTGAGCCTTTACATCACATGTTGGCTAGTGAATTGCTAGATTTTCGCTTTGAACGTTATTCACTAGGTGGCGCTACTCCGTACACAAAACATAATGAGCTAGGGTCATTAGTCTCCTAGAGACCAATTTAGCAAAAGAAAAAAAAAATAGAAAAGCTCATATTTTTTGGCAAAACAGTTTTCAAGCTATTGCCCAAAAAGTGTTTTGAGTCTACCCCACTTCAGGGGGCTCTTACATGAAGGATAACGCACACCTACGGATGGACAGACACCTTATATTCTGTATCAGACGTGTGGGGCTACAACATGCCAAGTGCCATGTGGACTGGTTGTCTATGATATCACTGGGCAAAAATTGATGAAAAAAACAAGGGAACAAAACATTTTTTGACAAAAACTATATGACCATCAGCATTCATCATAATAAAAAAAATGAAAGAAATAACCAGGGATAAACCTACTACAAATTACAAGTTTAGTCAAGTGTCTCAGATGGTGGACTAAAGTTTTTTTAAGCAATGGCTGCTCCCATAATAGTCACTGAATTCAACTGGACTTTTTTACTGGCTTTTTAGAGATAATGCAATAGTTAGCACAAAGCTGTAATGGATATATATGCATGGTTATGCTAACACACACAGACACACACACACACACGCACAGTCTAATGACTCAGAGGTACTGTATGTACGTGACGACTAAATATAGTCCAGTCCTCTCATTGTCTAGTTAGCTGTGAGAGTGTATGATGAATAAGCTGAAATGCTTCATATGAATCATCCATTCGCTGCTCACACAGACGTAAAGGAATCATAACCGGCTGGAACAAATCACTGTGCTGAAAAATGTGCAGTTTTCATCATCCATCAATAAGAGATATCAGTGCATCACTGTCCACACACACAGGAATCTGAACTCGGGTCTCAAAACTTGTTATTTAAATGATTGTGCAAGATTTCTACAAACAGATGAATATTTCTGAATGTGTGGTTTACATTTTATGCAAATACCCCATAGCTTGTATACAATACACAAAACAGATACAATAAACTGCTATCAAACAGTTCAATATGCCTTTGCGGATCAAATGACTCGTATGTATCCATGCCATAATTATGAGAATAATATTTTATTTTAAAATTTGTTTATGGATAAACAACGCCTTCATTGTATAATTTTCTTGTTCTTTGATTTCTTTATTCATAATCTCCATAAAAATGATATGCTAACTTTGTAAAACAAACAAACAAAAACAAACAATTTACTCTTAAAGGTTCAGTGCAAGAAATGCCTCCACACAGAACCTATTTTAGGGCCTGGAAAGCCTCAATTATTCCCAAAGTACCTCTGAAAAAAACTTTTTCTAAGAATGTACATTCCATGATGCGGCACCAAATTCCAAAATGTGACAAATGAAATGCTAAACACCTCACTGCATGTCCACAAAAGACACACTACTCACAAGAACTGGTCACTGTCCAGTCACAGTGCTCTACAGAACAGTTTGAAGGGGTTAATGACTGGACCATAATGAAGTCTTGTGTGGGTTATGAAACAAACTTCTGAAGGTTATACAGAGAAAAACAGAGGAGTCTGGACTGGTGATACAAGGTAGGTTGGGTCCATGGAGTCATGCTGTTGGTGCCAAATTGTGACCCTACCAGCTGTACGACTCAGCAGAATTTGAGATTCATCAGACCAAGCTACATTTTTCCATTTTTCCAAACAATCCATTTTTGGTGAACCTGTGCCCACTGCAGCTTCGGCTTTCAGTGGAACCTTTCTGTCAGACGAGCAGTGGCCTCATGCTATTGTGGCCCATCCACCTCAAGGTTTGATGTGTTGTACATTCTGAAATGCTTTTCTGCTCACCACAATTGTACGGAGTTGTTACCCGAGTTACTATAGCCATTGTGTCAGCTCAAACCAGTCTGGCCATGCTCCACTGATCTCTCTAGGCGTTTTCGCAACAAACAGTTCTAAGGACTGATCTGGGGGAACTGCCCCACATGGAGCTCCCCTGAGAACTACAGTCATTACAGTGCCGTTTCTGGTCTGCATTCGCACTGGAAGTAAGAACGATAAAGTGACGTAAGCAGCACGACGGTCTGTGAATCGGCGTAACTTCAGCACGACAAACACAATAACAATAATTAATGATGGTGAGATCGGAGCTGTGTGCATTTGTGTGACCGGAGCAAATTTGCGAATGTCCAAAGAAAAGTTTCAGTTTGTTTCACTGTTTAAAGCCTGCGTTGGAGTAAATCGATATAAATTCTCGTCTCTCTGTGCTGCTCTCAGAAAGTGTGGTGCACTGCGGTGCGAACACACGAGAAACGGGGCTTAGATCTAAGAACTAAGAAACGTCCCTCCTGTGCAAAAGCTCCTTCTTATCAGCAAGGTGTTTCTGTCTGCAAAAACTGCCGTTCACTGGATCTTTTTTCTTGATTGCACCATTCAGAGACTGTTGCGTATGAAAACGGTCAAAATCACTGACATCACATTTTTCCCCATGCTGCAGGCCCGTATGTGCATGATTTTATTGCACGGCTGCCTCATGACTGGTTGATTAGATAATTGCATGAATGAGATGTACAAGTGTTCCTAATAAAGTGCGCACTGAGTGTATATCTGAACAAAAAATCTTGAGACACATTGGGTGACCCTATGTTAATTTTAGAGTTCTTCTTCTTGGTGATTCAGACCATTTGGCACAGAGAACCATGCCACGGTCAAAAAGCTGCAGGTCCATATGTGCATGATTTTACGCATTACACTGCTGCCATATGATTGGCTGATTAAATAACTGCATGAATGACTAGGTGTACAGGTGTTCCTAATAAAGTGGTAAGTGAGTGTATGTGGCAAGAATTCCTTTCCTTGTGGTGAAGATTCTTTTGATTTACACAGAGGTGACTAAAAGAGTGTGAAGGGAGCATGCGAAATGTGAAAAGCCAATCTTCACATTCCTGCGCCTTACAACGACTGTGTTTGTAAGAATGAATCGGCGGGTGTCCCTGTTTATTCTGACCTTTGACTTCTAACCCGACACCCCTCCACACACACACACACACACACAGTCACTCACTAAGATTCTCTGTCTCTCGTGCAGTCTCCAATCACCATTGTTTGTTCTGTAGTCATCCACTTCCCAAAAACACATTGCCCACATTCCATATAATCACCAGAGCTCTGGGCATTAATGCTACAGTCAGGATCTGAGCCCCTCAGGAAGGGAGCCGTCCAGAACTGGCCTCCTCAGTACAATGGCTTGTTTGTTGTTTTGGGTTCATTGCCTCTATCTCACTTTAGGTATTTTTGTAAATGAGAAGAATGTATGTGAGAATACCCCCAGACAAACAGCTTATCAGCAATACTACCCCCTCCCCATTTCAGTTTTGTCTGGAGTTCTTAATGCAGACTAAATGGAGTGTTGAGTCATGCCCTCAGGTGCTTGTTAGCTACAACAAAGTCTACAACAACACGCAGTTGAAGACAATTAATAGCAAATCTGGAAAAAAAACTGATTTGATAAACTAACAAACCAAGATATTAGGCATTTCATAATTGTGTAGTGCTGTATAGTGAGAATTATTATACACTATACAGTATAGTAGACATGAAGTATCCCACAATGCATCATGAAAAGTAGTGTACAACTGATGGTCACTAACCAAAGACTATCCACCATCATCACGCATTGTGCTGAAAGGAAGAAATATTTGAACCATTGCAAGAACAAAGAAAAAAAGCTTGCTATTGGGTGGCATTTCTACCACTTTCTAAAAGCTGTTTTGTGAAGAGTGTTATTAAGAATGTATTTTCAATGGCATATAGTTTGTTTTTTCCTTATGAGGACAGGCATGAGACATATTAAGATATATTTCAGAATTATGTTTAATGTGAGCAAAGCAACACATCACAACACAAAAGGCCATAAAGTACTTCATATTCATTAATTTAGGAAAATACACTACACACTGTATAATATGTATTTATCACAAAAACCTGATCCACTAACTGACATTGATCTGGTGCATTTTAACTGTGCGACAGCAATGACGTATTTAACGGCGCAGACAAAACGAGCCGAGTAGTGTTGAAAGTGTAGTGAAAGCGTTTATTCGTTTCGCGGATGAGCTCACTATATAGTCGTCTACATAGAAGTCCCTAGATAGTGAGTAGGGAGTAGTGAATGAGTGAATGATTTCAGACACAGAGAAAGTCTTCAGGGAAGTAGGGCTCCAGAAACAGTGTCGGCTGCTAGAGCGCTCTCAGACACACACATGCACACACACATACACATACGCACACGCACACCTTGGCCGCAGCTCACTTATGCAGTCCATTTAGTAATGATTGCATTGATGTCCATCTCTGATCCCACACATTGTCTTTATGACCGTGGGCCACATCTTGTCTGCAAGTGTGCAGTTCTGTTCTGGTTAATGTCTTTCTCTGCAATGCAGCTGTTAAGAAAGATGTAGCCTCCCAGGATTAGTACTGCTAATAAAAAGCAGTCTTGTTTCTTTGTGTGGTCAAAAAGCAACGGAATCCCAATGGCAGCTGGCCCCAGGCCCCACTCTGAGCAGGCAGACTGCACTGATGACTCTGCATGTTTTACACCAACAGTGTCTGTAAATTTCATTTACACACATGCTCACACATTGTAAAAGTATATGATCCTGTATACATATCCTGTTCACAAACAGGTTTAACAATATACCACCATATCAAAAAACAATCTTGGTACGCAGTCAGCATGTGAACTACTACGCGTACATGCACAACCATATATTCAGAGCACCACATGGACAAGTAGCGGGGGAGCGGGGGAGAGAGGGAGAGTGGGCCTGAGAATGCTTGGAATGTCCATTGTTTTGGCAAGAGCTACAGCTCCTTTGTTTTTGAAGTTCCTTGGCACTGCAGGAGGGGGTCTAACCAAAACCCTTAAAGTGCTTTTCTGGAAAACTTCCTGGCACTGTTCACCCTGAACTTGTCCATTTCTCCTCTTTCCACCTCAACCTCTCTTAGATCTGAGAGAACCGACACATCCCCTGTGGCCCATAAACTCATAAAGGGGGATGTTATAGACCCTGTTGTCAGTGGAGTCTGGGCCAGAAGAGTCTCCAAATGTCTGACCCCACTTTGTCCTCCTGCTGTGAGCACAGCATTTAGCCCATTTGCTGCTTTTATCCTGGATGAGAAACATTAGGACACTAAAGCTCTGGTCATTCATATGCAATGATGGGACTTCTCCTTTTACAGGCCAGGATGCACCAAGCCGACAGCACTGATATTAATGAGACATACGCAATTGGTTTTACCCTAATGAAATGACAGCTGGAAAGTGGAACACACAAGCTAGAACATATTGAAACCCCCTGAATAACATTTGGAATTTCAAAATGTTTAAATTGTAAAGTATTCAATAACTGCATAATAAAAGCATCCCAAAACACGAGCAGCATCAAAACATGACTTTATCTGAATAGTTTTTAGACTAGTACTAGTCTACTATATTTTGCATGCAGAAAAGAAAAAATTATTATATACACCAGTCAGCCATAACATTAAAACCACCTCCTTGTATCTACACTCTTTGTCCATTTTATCAGCTCCACTGACCATACAGGTGGTTTTGTAGTTTTACAGACAGAGACTGTAGTCTATCTGTTTCTCTACACACTCTGTTAGTCCCCTTTACTCTGTTCTCTAATGGTCAGGACCCCCACA
>JAOUQY010000044.1:10807494-10824655 GCA_028566355.1 Doras micropoeus | reverse complement strand
CAGACTCCACACAGAAAGGACCCAGACCGCCCCACCCGGGGATCGAACCCGGGGCCTTCTTGCTGTGAGGCGACAGTCCTACCCACTGATTCGCCCAGCACATTAAAATGAACCTTGAAATGTGTGTGCATAATTCTTTCAGCCACATGCTAATTAATACTTTCAAAATTTGCTGCATAAATATTTCATAACATATTTCTCTCCTCACTTGCTGTTCAACTCAAATCCATTGTACGTATCGCACTGTTGGATAAAGCAATGTTGTGGCAAACAACAATCAATAAATATGTAACAAAATGGATTCAATTTATAATAAGTCATTTATTGACTTTTTTTCCAAGCCAAATTTTGATTACGTAATGATGAATTACAATACAGTGGTGAATAACAAAATTCTATAATTATTCATGAGATAAAATGTACAAGTGCGATTTATAATGAGATATTTAATGGAATACGAGTCACATCACACTGAACATAAATGTTGATTTAGTGAGAGCAGGATGGCTTGTTCCTGATCTGGTCCCTTGGAAGCCCAATTTCTAAGCCCATGATTCTAAGACCTGCTTATCTCGCTTATTCAAACCAACATACCAAGTCAAAATACCAGAAAGGAACACAGCAGGCTGATTTGTTCCCAGTCGCTGAACTGGGCTGCCAACACACTTCTATAAGAGCAGATAGAGAAGAATGGTCTCGCTGTCTCTCAGGCCAAGCCCACACACTCCAGCCTGACTGGATGAGATCACTGCTGCTAATGCGCTATAAATAACAGGGTGCGTCCGGCTCTGCCTGCCTGGCTAGCTGGCACTAGGCCCACCACTGTGCCATGTCTGGGCACATGAGGGCACCATACAGCTGTCCAGTCACCTGATGGGCCTCAACAATCTCTCACAGGTTTGCAAACACTGGGCAAGCAAGGAATGAAAACAATCTTCTGGTTAAGAGCTAGGCCTGGGAAAGCTTCAGGATTCTTTTGTGAAAATCGCAAGCAATAAGATCATATTGTTTCAGAGTCAGAAATGTTGTGGTGGATAGAAACAGATTTAGGAAGCATGTCTTAGCTGATGACACACAGAAAAGCAGGAATTAGTGGGATGATTTTACTTGGAGGGAGATAAAAAACTCACACTTAATAACGCTAATCTGTGGGGGGGGGTTTCGCATATTAAACATTTGAAAGACATGTCAAAACAAGTTTCTAAAGAATTATGAGATGGGATTCAACACACTTGTTTGGAGCCATAATTCAAGGAGGTGTCCAAAAGAGGCCAATGCTGAGGAGCGCTGGGGAGCAGACTTGTCCAAGAATGCAGTTTTCAGACAAATGCTTCTTTATCAATGCTGGTAACGATTTTCCCAGTCAGAAAATCATTAACACAGAGGCAGCCACAGACATGCAGCCCAGAAACAGTCTCCAGGGTGTGGATTTTTCTGGGTGTGGGTGAGGAATGTCTTAATGTTTGGCCACAATCTGCGAATCCTTTGAGAGTGACACAATCTGATGTGCGATATTTCCTGGACAAACACACATACAAAAGCTGCTGATATTAAAAAAGTTGTTCAGTACGATTATTGCCAATACTGTCATTTTTCAAAGTTAGAAATCGGTAGCTGATCTCGTTACACTTATTTCCTTTGTAGCTATTTTTTATTTAGTCTACCTGACCTAGCTGAGCAGAAGAAAGGCTACCTATAAAAACACAAATAGTAATGAAAGGGAAAAATAAAAAATAACCCTGCGAATTCTTCATGAGAACATGCCTAAAAATTAAACACGTTCCAGGTCTACGGCATGTAAGAGTTGTTGGTCGTGTTTGTTTTCAGACAGCTGTGTTTCAGTTATCACTCTCCTGTGTGTACTTAGCTGTCAATACTGATATATCAGCCATGGGGTGATATTGGTCAAGCTTCAATGGTAGATGATGATATATATTAGTGTGAGTTTAGGGAACTCATTCGTGTACATCTACATGGACAGCACGTACCGTATGTGTGTCAGACGACAGCCAATGATTAACACATGTAACATCTGTTCCCATTAAACAGCATGCTGCCTGTGAACAAAGAGTCATCTTCCTGTCTTTTTCCATCTTTCCCTCTTCCTCTTCTCATAGAACCCAAATCATCCATTCATTCATTCAGTAATCCATTTCTCTTCATTAATTTATTGCAGATAAATGTTTTCTTTTTTCCACATTCCTGAACAAACAATAAAATGATCTATGTATATAGTCACAAAACTCTTCACGGTCCAACAGCTGAAATGAAACCAAAAGAAAAAAAAAAAAAAAAAGAGTGATTTTTCCCCAGAGGGGTTTGAATATCCTGGCTGAAACAAGAACAGGGAATAAAGGAACTGAGAAATATGGAAGACAAGGAAGTGAGTAGGATGAAGACATTCCGGGAAGTCTACGCAGAACAGACTGGGATTCTCATCCGCTTCATTTACACGGAGCGTTACAGGAAAAAGCAACTGGTCCGTCACAAACACGTGTAGGAAGATCCAAAAAAGACATAAAAAACATGGATGAAAGGCACCAATGGAGGAAGGAAATGGAGTGCAAAAATTCACATCAGATGTTTACTTTAGGTCGTGGCAGAGCCGTATGAAAAAAAAAAAAAAAGAATCGTCTGAAGAAATTATAGGTCTTCCGCTTTGCCTATAGAATATCCACAGTGTGCATGAAACGCCTGGGTGATGAACTCTTACAGCAGTCTGTTATGTTGAGCAACAAACCTGAGCCTAAGACAAATAAAACGGAGCTTGTGTGTGACATATTTCTTCTCTCCTTGACTGTAACATAATAATAGTTCCCCGGTGCTCCAGTGCATATCAATTAGTCTCTCTGCGTGTGTTGATACATATTCAACATGGAAACTGATACCAAATGCCACAGGGGAACTTCATTCAAGAGCAACCATTCAGAAAACACAAATATGACTGCTCTCCTTTCCCTCTCTTTCTCTTTCTCTCTCTCTCTCTCTCTCTCTCACACACACACACACACACAAAGCTTAAGTTCCAACACCAATCAAAAGCAGAGTCGCTACGGTAACCCCCTGCCATGGAGTGCAGAATGTGCCAGCGGTCGCAGCTCGACGAGGCCTCACAGCTGCAGGAGGAATCCCACACACACCCCTCTCCTGTTCCAGAAGCTTCCACATCTCCTGTTGAGCCTGAAACTTGTCTTTGTTTGTCTGTCTACTTCTTTAAAGTGATACTTTACCGATGTTTCTGCCCAAAAACACTACACGGGCATTTTTTGTTCTGTTTGCTTTTACCATGAGGTTCAAGCACTGCAGACATGTTGCTCTTATTTCAGTACAATATAATGAACACACACACACACGCAAACACACACTCATGCCCACATCCTATATAGCCAAAAGTATGTGGACACCTGACCTGAACACCATAACACCCATATGACATGCCATACACAGCAGTGGTAGCTCAGTGGTTAAGACATTGGACCTCTGATTGGAAGGTCATGAGTTCAAATCCCAGCACCACCAAGTGGCCACTACTAGGCCCCTGAGCAAGGCTCAGTTGTATAAATGAGATAAATGTAAGTCACTCTGGATAAGGGTATCTGCCAAATGCCATAAATGTAAACATTTATTTACATGAAATGCAAATTGTTGCCACAAAGTTGGAGTCTTCACATACTGTTGCAATAAGATTTCACTGGAACTAAGAGGCCCAAGCCTGTTCCAGCAGGACAATGCCCCTGTGCCCAAACAAGCTCTATAAAAAGATGGCTTTCTAAGGCTGCTGTGGTGACTGCAGAATCTGAAAGGACACTACATTTTGTTAGGAAATTTTGTATTGCGTAACAGCAGCTTTGCTTTTCGAGCTCTAAATGAGATGATGATATGATAAAATGATAGTGATATTCTGATATCATCATGCCAGGATGCACTTTTCTATGAACTCTAAGTATCATCAGGCATAAACTGTGAACTTCATTGATACTACAACAACTGACTGGACGTTAAAATACACACTCACTTTCCCCACTCGTCTTTTTATAAATGTTACATTGAGAAAAAAATGTTGTTTTATCATGTCTCGACGGTTTTGTTCGCACTTTAACAAAACACAATATTATAAAGCTATCATTTCTGTCAATCTGCTCAACAAAATGCTGTGTGTTCTGAGATGCTTTTCTGCTCACCATGGTTGTAAAGAGTGGTTATTTTATCTGTTTTTAGAAAGCCTGTTAAATGAGACCAGCTTAGGGAACTTTGAGTATTTTGTTTAAAAAAAGTGTTAGACAAGTGAGAATAACGAAGACATTGAAAGGCATGAAGTGAAACGTGAATTCACCAAAGTAGGTCAGTAGGTAAATGGACCTGAGGTATTTGGGGTTCTGTCCAAAAGAAACTCTGCTAAAGTGAACCGAGTGCTAAGCAATGTAGGTTAGTGCATGCTCATGATTAGTGAATACACTCAGATAACAAGACCTGACTCCCGGCTATTGTGATCGTCACAGGCTCAGAATGAGTGGGGGTGAGAAGCTGGGTACTGAGTGTAGCCTCTCGTTTCAAGCACTGCTTTTGTCTATGGCCTGACAAGGATTTCAAACACCACACACACACACACACACACACACACGCCCAGTGCTTCCCTCAAGCCTCCTTTATCTCTCCTGTCAACTCAAAACCCCCTCCCCTTCATCCCCAGCCCAAACTCACAAACATAACTTCTTTAATCTCCTACACCACAACAAACGTGCTTATCAGTATACTTTCCCATATCTTAGGTCAGTGGTTGTCCTTGAACACACAGCTACAGAGTTACCGATTGAGCGGGAGTGTAACATAGAGCACGGATACACACTTGGATGCCGTTCATGCTGACAATCCTGTAACTGGAATAAACTTAAAGCGGAGGACAGACAGAAAAGCGGATGGAGCAAAGTAGAAGTAGACGTGACCGCGAGGAGTTCAAAAGGGAGAGCGAGTTGAGATTAAATGAGATGCAGAGATAGAGGCAGAAGGAGGGAAACTGAAAGAGACAGACAGTGTGAGAAGGGGGTGACAAAGGCTTTATTGATGGCTCAGGCTGGGAAAAATGAGTGTGTGCTCTACCTCAGCGAGTCGAGCGGTGTTGCAGCTCGACTGAGACTTAAGTTCCATTGTGCTGCTGGACTCTTAAAGGTGTGACACACAACCCTGAGGCTGCATGCAAGCAAGTTAAAGGCTTTTCTTCTTCTAACGAAGTTAAAAAAAATGCATATGCCATAATTTACTATGTCTTCACAGAGAACATTTTGTCTTGAATTTTGTTTAAAGGAGTGCGCATGAAATGACTCTCTGTGAAGAAATGTATTTTGCAGTCCTTATTTTTTTATTTCACAACCTCAATTCGCAAAGTTAGATCGGTCAAACAACCGCGTACATGTGGCAAGCTGCCCTGAGCCATGTTACACCATTTCCCATTATATACTTACAGCCACAATAGCAGAGTACAAAAAAAATCTCTCACTACGGTTTTCTTTTACATGTAACACTTACACAAACACCCAGACTCTCATCTAAAAGTCCAAATTAAGCACTTCAAAAAATCTGTTTAAATGGTTTACACTGTACAATAACCAGAAACTCTCTCGCCGCCCACCATAACATTTTCACACCACATAACGATCTCACCCTTCAAGACTCATAACCAAGCTACAAGAGTAGCTCTGATTGCTGCGAACGCAGCCAAATCATAAACCAATTTTACGCATTATCAATACAGTCTTGTCAAAATGTCTACCCATGTAAGAACCACTAAACCCTTTCAGAATTCAATCGCAGTCAGGACACATCTTGGGATACTAAAGCCTCATTTTAGGCAACACCATAACACACACGACTGTGCTTACATTGTAACTGACAGCTAGAATAACAACCCGGCTCTGTGTAACTCCATTACTTAGTCATACACTCAAATCAAGTGTGTATCAAATGGTACTTAAATATCCATTCAGGAGACTATCGAGACACCATATATCACTGCTGGCAAATATTCACAAACATCCTGAAGCGATCAGTCACGTCTCGGAGCTTTTGAAGCCTTTCCAGCCGCTGTGCATGCGCTCTCACAACAACATGCTTCCCACTAAGAGGTGAGAAGGCACCTTTGAAATGTGTCCAACAAGATGAACTCAAGACCTCCTGATGGGGACGATCTAGTCTTTATTTCACTGAATTTCAATTCGAAAAAGGACAAATTAAAGCCTCATCAATTTCCTGGTGAACTTGGCAACATGCTAGCTAGCTAGAAAAGGTGATCCTCCTTAACTGAACAAAGGCAAACAGACAAATGTAGGCCAGCGCTCAACAAGACACCAGTGTGCTGAAAGGACACCATTAAGATTTCCATCATAAATATCAAGGTTATTACAGGCCATCTTTCCGAAAAGAACAACAGGTGGTGTCAGAGAATCAATGACCTTTTGGGTCAGAGCGAAGACAGATTGATTCATCGATGTCATATCAAACATGAATGTGTAGAGGAGGGAGGGTGCACCATGACAGCTCAATACATGACCTGCCATCTCTCCGTCCCCCGCTGCTCATGAATAGGCCCATGGTATGTCTTTTAAGGGTGTAATGTGTGAGGACTGACCTTGCACCCTTTGCTAACCTTGTTCAAACAAAGTTCCCTCTTATTTCCCTCTCTGTCCATCATTCTCTCTCTCTCTCTCTCTCTCTCTCTCTCTCTACTTCCTTAAAAAGAGGACTTCAAAGTCTCAAACTATATTATTATACGTTTCATATATTTAGAGAAAGATGCACACATTTACACACAAGTTAACTTGCTAAGCAAAGTAAATAATAAGATTTGATAGTAAGAGAAGCTTGATCAATCTGATAGTGAGTGTGGGTGTCAAAGCCAACACTAGCATCAAACACAAGAACAGTACAGGACTGAGTTTGATGCAATTCCAATTCACTTGAATTGTTTCAAGCTGTTAACACATGATGTTGATTGACACCATAGAGATCATTCTACCTGCCACCTGCACATACGACACACTGCTGTTGTACCTGTGATTTCTGCAGATCTTCAGAACAGAACATTGCAAAGGTTCACCTAGGACCTGATTAGTATTTCACACTAACTGACATTCAGTTCTCTCATATTTATACTACGCTGAAAAGTGGGACATGGGCATCTCTAAAATGAACAACTTCCCCAGCTCCTACAACCAATTTAGTTTAAAAAATTTCTAAAACTGTCTGAAGTGCTCACTTGCATTTTATTCCTGGCACTTGCACCATCAGCAGTAACTCATCCGTGTGAAAGGAAGACTTCTGTTCCTGTTCTCAATTAATCCACTCAACAAGTCACTCTTGAGCACGTCCATAGAACTTCACACACTAATATCACACCTAGCAGGACGTGTAGAAACAGAAAAGTACAGTAATAAGACCCCAATATATCTCTCTCCTTCCATCAAATCTCCTCCACCCAAGGCAAATGCTACCGGAGCCCAACTCACATTCCTACCAGATATCAGATTCTTCCCAGACCCAAATCAGCTACGGATTTTGTAAGGTCCTGCCCAGCATCAAAAGAAAACATTGTTTCACCCACTTCCTCTTTACCGGCATAAAATCAGTAGTACCAAAATATCCATTACCTCACAGCCATGTGTTCCAAACAGTAGTCACACAGATACTGCGTCTGATTCAACCTGGGGTAAGCATTCCAGAAACAGAAGTCAGTAGTTACTAGATGACAGAAAAGAGGAAGCAGTTCTTTTCACACGGTGCTCATCAGTGATTTTTATGGAGATGAATGAAGGCAATGCCTTGAATTGCAAGCAGTTGCACCAAAAATGTGGCTCGGAGCAACATTTCCATGTTTACAATATTTCCAGGACTCCTCCTTCATCCCAGAACTGTGCTGCCTAGGAATAAGTTCCACTGGCCAATTAGAAAAAGAGGGGAGAAAAGTATGACTAAAGTGCCCTGTGGTCTATATAAACTTCACAGCAGAAAATGAGAAAAGCAAGGGAATGCACAATGTTTCCATCCCAAACCCTGAGACTAAGTAACTGAGAGACAGAATGGGGGAAACATGGGATCTTTCAGAAGATCAGAGATTAGTTGCCGTTTATTTAGTGGTTTAGCTTGGGCATGGAAAAGCCAGTGGCAGTTTTCCATTGGCATGCCCTGCCATGCAGTGCCACCCTTTTCATCTGCATTACATCAATCCACAGTCAGAATGGATAACAGGAACTTCAGAGTTTTGGACAGTCATATTTGTGCCGTGACATGATAGTGAGAGCTATGGCAAACCTGTAGCACAGTCCATGTGGCCACACAAGACATTACACTGGGGTTTACAACAGCAGCCATCACTCAAGGTTGACTACAACCTCCATTTCATTCAAAACGTTCATTAGCTTTAAGGTGGCATCAGTAGAACGTATAAGCTGTTCTGTCATAGTTCTCATGTGGAAGGGCTCTGGTACTCTCTGGACTTTATTCTGGCCCAGGGCTGGACTGGACAGATTGATTCCATTTACCAGGCTGCTTTGCATAACATGCCAGCAAATCAGCAGGCATGGTTGGTTGATAGGTAGAAGAATCCATCGGATCAGTCATGCCTTGCTTTCAAATCAGATGGAAAATGTGTAAATAGCTCAGTTTGAAGAACATCGCCCATAGGCAAATAGCTTCATAAAGAACCGTAACAGAGTGGCCGCAGAGGTAGGCCATTACCTCACCCCAAATTAAAGTAACCCCAAATTAAATACAACACAGTTATCAAGTGAGGGTTAGTCAAGAGGGCAGTATGGGGTTATCAGATTGGCCAAGGTCCAACCTCTAAAGTGTGGTTATAGCTCACTGATTACCTAGTGAGCTGCATGGGCATGCATTAGCACAAAACCCTCATTTAATTGCAAAACATCTTCTGGGCCTTGTATTTAGTTAGTTAATAGTGGCCTATATAGTTGGACAACATCCCTCAAACCTTAAATGCTAAAATCATTGCACGTTCAAATACACAGATAACGTGAAAATCCAGAATCGAGATATCTGTAACACCTCTTTATCATACCAGTCACACTTCGGGTCATGACAAAGTCCCTGAGGTCAGTGCGACACATCTGAGACTGGGTGGAGTAGCAGTCATGCAGCACATGATACCATCTGGAAGAGGAGGGGCACACCACATCAGTACACCCTGAAAACCTGTATACAATATCCACAAAGCCTGGGTACACTTACACAGATGTTTTCTCCTACAAGGTTAGTTAATGCTCATCGTGAAATCAATCCTGCCCATAAGTAATCCTCTGGATCCATCAGTAATGCTTTGCCATATACGATAAGATTATGCAAAAAAAAAAAAAAAGAAAGACCAAAAGGAAATGTATTCCCTATGTGAGCTCAAAATAAGAGCGAAGTAAGCAGATTTCTTCTTACTCTCATACTTCCTCTGAATTCTCCCCCACCTTCCTAACCTTTCTCTCTTTCTCCTGGCGTCCACCCCCTCCCCCTCCATCAGCTCAGGGGGGTGAGTCTGGGAATGCGATCTCTGTGGCTCTCGTACCCTAAAACATCTTCGATTCAAGTAAAACAAATCAACACTTTTGACAGAACGCAGCACAAGCAGAAGAGAAAATCTAATACTGTTCCCTCACCACCTCCTGCACTGAACCCTACAGACCTTGTTCATTAATGTGCAGAGGGTGTGTGGGAACACAGTACAGATAAACGGTCTGAATTTATTACTGCCCAGAGACTAGAACAAAGAGATTAAATAAATGTCTGCATTCTGCTTGATCCCTTTGCAAAGTTCAGAAAAGCCTGCTGAAGCTAACCAGGGCTTTTATCTATTCCAACACGGATATATGTACAGATGTATGAGAAAATATGTACAACTTTAAATTAAGTAGCATGCATTTTTAAACATTACACTTTTAGAAATATGGATTCTTTAAGGGTTTGTTAAGTGATTGAGAGCTCATTTCATAAAGAGACTCTATTTGTGGACACAGTGTGTTGTATGCTTTTTCTTAAGTCTATGTTGAGTCTGCATGAAAAGAATTGTATAAATGAGACGGTAGTCTGAACCATCACACGTGCACAGACATTCCATTCTGTACAGAGTTTCGACATGTTTACACTTCAATGACAAACTAAAATACAGATTTTCCTGAAGTACAGACTGAATTTATCGTTCTCAAAGTGGCCTATAATATCAAGTAAGTAGGAAATCATTTCCCCCATACCCTGAGATGCAGGGAATGAAAAAGTTAGCAGTGTGCAATGAATGGCTACATAGGTACACTCCCAGGATGCCTGGTTTATTGCCTTGTGTTAATGTGCTGTATTTAAAAAGCTGTGTCCAACATCTGGGAAAGGCGCCAGGAAAGAACCATACACAACTGTGGTACACACAAACACGGAAATAAAAACAGTCAGCTTCTGCTTGCAAAAATGTCATCTTGGCTTTTCAGCTCTTGCAGCACAAAAACTGAAACAAATCTATGAAAGAAATACACTTATTTCCAGTACTCGAGTTGGAAAAGTGCTTCATCTGTCAAACAGAATAAAAACAATTCACTTTGATTGGTATTTCAACATGGCGTGGATAAAATCAGTAAACATAAACATATTAAAACATCTGACATCTGGCAGTTTCAGGTTTTCAGCATGGCACAACTGCAGATTTCAAAGACAGCTCACTCCAGTGCCCAGGAAAGTCCCAGTTCAGTTCACATGGATGCAGGCTGGGAAGGAAGCGGCGCTCAGGAAAGTCATTCATTCAAGAGCAAAACACTTCCACAATCCGAATCAAAATGGCCAAATTTAAGTTTTAAAGCATCCAAGATGCAAGCAGGGCAGAGAAGTCGCACTTGGAATCTGACACCAGACTCCCAGTCACTTTGTTGCAAAGTTTTTTTTTCACACGTAGTGAACTGAGTGATAATCTGCAGCGCCAAACACGAGCTCTCTGAATGTTTCCTCACCCCACTGCATCACTGCACAGTGTGTAGCTTCTTTACCTAATGACTAATATAATAATGCAGGCTGTAAAAGTAAAGTTGAAAAAACTTTGCAAAAAGCGTGCACTTTTCCTCCGCAGGGCTGCCTCACTTACTTTTGTTATGACGAGCGGTTCTCCGTGCTCCAGTCCTCCTTTCAGCGTGAATCCCCACGGAGCGCCACCGTTAAGCTCGACGTGGATGTGATTAAAGGTCACGAGCTGCTCCACGGTCTCCATGCTGTTCCGGGACTTTTCACTCGAGCCTCACACTTCTCACACCACTAACTCTTGTCTCTCCATCACCAGCAACAACTCAGGCAGCCGCGGTATGAAGCAGGGGAGGGAGGGATGTGCAGCACAGAACAGGCATGCCGAGCTTCCGCGTGAAGGAAACGCTTCAGGCCGAAAAGTCAATTTGATTGACAAGTGGAACGGCCGTTTGGGGTCGAGTTTCACTGGAAGGGTCCAATATAACAGAGAGAAAGGGGCGGGACTTTGTTCCACTGCTAACCGCTGCTTCCGTTGTCCAGCTTCGAATTGGTTTTTCCGCGGATGGAGAAGCAGCTCCTCCCACGCGAATCCCACAGCTAACCGTTAAAACGACTGTGTCAAAACTGCACCCAGGTCAGCATACAAAAAGTAAACTTACCACTGTAGGCAGAATATGTTAAACCCGTGCCATACAAAGCACTCTAAAATGTGTTCTTATATTTGACATAAATGAGTTCAGATTCAGCTTCAGCAATTTAAACACGACTATACAGATAACACTACAATCACAGAAATAACGCTCAATCTAGCACCGTTAAGCACTCTTCCAGTTGGCCCTCAGAGAAGAACACAGAACACAGAACCCCACCACAGAGGATTTCCTCTTAGAACCCCCTTTAACTTTTCATTCTAATCTAATAAAGAAAAAACAGCTAGGGAAACAACAGAAAACCTATTTTCAGGAGATTTTGACTTCAAATCCCAATCATCTGTACCCAGGAGACATGTGAGCAAAATTGCAGATGCTACTGGGTGCAAAAGAAGCCATATTCACTGCCCAGGCCAGTCACTGGGACACTAGGCAAGTGTGGGCTTCTACAAGCTCACATATGCAGAAGAGAGTACATAGTGGTTTCCTCCTAGTGCGTTATGCTGCCCTTTGATGAAGTATGAGCAGAAGTTTGAAAAGAGATGTGGTTAGTTCACTATACTGTATAATGTCACAGATGAAGCATGCATTAGGCCCCATGGGTAGCTGGGGTATGAAAGGTTAAAAACTGGCTTGTAGGTTGGAATGGGTTCCCTGAACAAACACTTCTGGTTCATTCACTACATTTACACAAGTGGTATTTTTCCAAAGATATGTTGGGCACAAAAACAATACTGTGCATCAATAAAAGAACATCATAATGTGAAGCAAGGTGGTGGCAGCATTGTGCTTTGGGGTTGTTTTTCTTCAGCTGGAACTGGGGCTTTAGTCAAAGTGGAGGGAAACTCAAACAGTTCCAAATATCAGTCAATTTTGAGATGCCCTTGCAATCTGACAGAGTTAGAGCACTTTTCTTTCATCAGCACACAAGCTCAACCTTCAGTCATGGGGCAATTTTGTATATCCGATTCAGCTAAATTGCATGTCTTTGGAAGGAAACTGGAGTACCTGGTGTAAACCCATGCAGAATTTGTTGGGACTTTGTGAGGGCAGACTCCATACAGAAAGGACCCAGACCTCTCTCCTCTGGGGATCAAACCCAGGACCTTCTTGCTGTGAGGCAACAGTACTACCCACAGAGCCACCATGCTGCCCTACTTTTGCAAGGAAGAGTGGGCAAAGATTGCCAAGTCAAGATGTGCCATACTGATAGATTCCTATCCAAAAAGACTAAATGCTGTCATAAAATCAAAAGGTGTTTCAACAAAGTATTAATTTACCACATTGTTTTAAGTTTTTTATTTTCTGCCCAAAAAGATTTGTTTGCAACATATTGATCCAAATCTGCATTGTAGTGTTGGTGGCATTTTGATTAAATCTATTCAGTATTAAGGACTATAAATCATGAAGCCAATATTGTAAAAGCATTAATACCCTCGCACATTATCTAAGCCATTTATCCTACTACTGGGACAGTGGAGCCTATCCCCAAGCTCAATGGGCAGTAAGCAGGGAAACACTCTGGACAGGTCACCAGTCCATCACAGGGCAAACACACAGACAAATTCACACCCAAGGACAATTTAGTATCTCCAATCCACCTAACTGTATGTCTTTGGACTGGCAGGAAACCAGAGCTACCAGAGGAAAAGGAGACACAGGGAGAACCCTGGCCACTTCTTGCTATGAGGCAAAAATGCTATCTACTGCACCACCATGCCACCCTGATGGCATGACTGGTTGTCTGTCTGGATGAATAAGCCCTAGAAGTTCTATGTTGAGCCCTATAAAAGATGAATAAAGTCTATTCATTACAATCATTAGCCACAAAAATATCCCACTCTCAGAAAAAAGGGTATTAAATTTAACCTTCCTTTTCACTGAGGTGGTACCTTCAAAAGTAAACATTTTGCTGGAGTGTGTATCTTTTTCCTGGGAAGATGGGCATAGTTAAACTCTAATTAAAGAATGATCAAAAATCCCCATAAACACACTCCTAAACCTTGTGGAAAGCCTTCCCAGAAGAGTTGAAGCTGTTATAGCTGCAAAGGGCCGACATCATATTAAACCCTTTGGATTAATAATGGGATGTCACTCAAGTTCATATGTGTGTGAAGGCAGGCGAGCGAATACTTTTGGCAATGTAGTGTATTTGATCCCTCAGAAGAGATCGCGGTTTGAAGCAGGTGTCTCCCGTAATTGACGTCGCGTTGCTGACGTCAGCAGGCACGGACACGCTGAACATGTTAATTGAGAGGTCGCAAGCGGCTTGTCAAACAGCAGTCAGTTGACTTTCTTTTGACGACGGTAGCCTCGCCGGTTGTACGCATCCGTGCCAGAAGATAAAGATGAAGGCCGCCTGTAGTCACAGTTTCCTCAGACTTTGTGTAGGCCTACTGTCGTGTTTCTTTTTGTTGTTGCCTGCGTTCACGTGCGCGGCTGATAAAATGGCCTTTTCCCCGTCACACCTCGGGGCGCTGGCGACAGAACAGAGTCGCCGAAAAGGCCACCCAAAACAGAGAAACGCCAACAGTAACGCGTTTTCTAAAAAACAAACGGAGGACCAAAGTCTGCAGTTCATGTGGAGTCTGTATAGGAAAGCGGCTAATGTAGACGGCAGGCCGAAGCAACGCAAACTGTTTGGGTCCAACACCGTCAGGTTGATTCTTGCGTCCGTCACCAGCAAGCGCTTCCATTCCTCACCAAATGGTAAAACACTGTTTCATTCATTCATTCACCAGGTCACTCACACACCCACATTACACGTGCTGACTTCATCTGTGCTTCTGTGACTGGAGGTAGGCCTATTGATTACGTCATATCTCTAAACTTATCTATAGTTATCGCTTATGTTCACAGATTATGCAGTGAGTTTATAATCAGCTGTTAAAATCTTCATATAATATAATTAAGAATGTGTTGAAATGAATGAACCAAACTGATTGCTTCCCAGAAAATGATTCTCTTTTTCCCCCTTTTTCTGGCTGAAACCCTGCCCTGGCCAGACCTGCTGTATAGTTACACTGTGCAATATGAACTGGAAAACCTCCCACTGAGCAAAATAAACAGGGCATCTTTCATTCACCTGAGGTCACCTGTAGCATCATACCCTCTGTTTATGTGTGAGGCCAGAGTCTCCTCCTCACAGCATGCTGATCACACGGATGTTGTCATTCTGGGCCCTCAAAGCATGTGGACTGAGTCAGATGTCACATCCCATATGTCTCTGTTTAAAGGCAGTCTGTTTGTCCTCTATGTTCAGTACAAGTGTTGGGAATCCGGCCCGGTTTATTCTGTCACTAGACACAGGGCACGCAAGAGACTTTTCCCACCGCAAAACCACTTGAGAGCCCCTGCCTTGCTTCTCTTCTTGGAAGAAGAGGGACATCCTATGGAATGGGCAAAGTATGTCAAAACCACTTCTCACACTGGCTCTAGGTTGCGCCGGTCCAAAGAACCCGGCAGCATCGGCTCCGACATTCCTAACTACAAGCGGTCCAAAAACAGTGTGGGCAAGAACCAGTGCAAGCTCCACTCGTACCGCGTGACCTTCCGTGACCTCGGGTGGGATCACTGGATCATTGCTCCCCCTATGTACAACCCTCGCTACTGTATGGGCGACTGCCCACGCATCCTGCACTATGGCTACAACTCACCTAACCATGCCATTGTCCAGACCGTCATCAGTGAGCTCGGTGTTGCTGACATCCCACTTCCGTCCTGCGTGCCTTACAAATACAAACCTATCAGTGTGCTGATGATGGAAAAGAATGGTAACATTGTCTATAAAGAATATGAGGATATGATTGCAGAGTCCTGCACCTGTAGATGACTGTGGGATTGAAATACAACTGGATGTTAAAGAACTGAACAAAATGGACTTCTGCAGTTCTTCCACCACTCCTGACCTGCTGCTGCCATCTGCTGCCCACAGCTAACCAACTCTTTCTGAAGGTATGCTATTGGACAGTGAAGGAATAATATTCAGATGCATAGATGGGTTACAAGCCACCAACTGTATCATTCTTTCTTTCCTTCTTTTTTGTTTACTTAAATTCTTCCTTCTTTTTCTCTTTTTTTTTGTGTTTGTCTGTGTGTTTATCCATGTCTATGTTATAATTACGGAGGGGAAAGAAAAAACCATAGTTTTTTCTATTTAAACTGTTGGATGATTTGATATTGCATGTTTGCACCTGACATAACTGTTGAAAAATTCATTCAAAAAAAAGAAAAAAGATTTGTTGGAAAAAAAGAGAAAAAAGATCCAGGATTAGAGAACTTTTGTGGTGTCTTCATAGATCAACCTGTATGTACGCATGTATGTGGCTGGTTGGACATAATAGAAAGATGCTGCTGCTGTTTCGGGTGCTGCTATTGTGACCTCTTTTGGAAATGATGCATTTTGCACACTTTTTTCTAGCCAAGGCAATGAAGGGGGGGCATTTTCTTGAGTGTCCTTTATCTGTATGAAAGATGTGCATATGGTTTATGAAGGAGAAAATTTCATAGACGTGTTTCTTAAAGAGCGATTGAAGAGATTAATCATGAAATGAAATGATTGTTTTAGAGACGTTGAGAGAATAATAAAGAGCGTATTTTGTAAAAAAGGAAAAAAGCCTTTTTACTTTGTCACAATTGTTATCACTTTATAATTTGCAGCTTTTAACACGAATTATTCTGCTTTTAAAAGCACCTTTATTTACTCAGGCCTGTGCAAACAGGTTTTTTTAGCCCAATGCACTAACCTGTCAGTAGACAGCTGTGCACATTTAAGGTGTCCCGTAAGGGATACACTGATCAGCCCTAACATTAAATTCAGCTGCCTAATGTTGTGTAGATCCCATCTGTGCTGCCAAAACAGCTCTGACCTGTTGAGGAATGGACTCCACAAGACCTCTGAGGGTGTGCTGTGGTATCTGGCAACAAGGCATTCACAGCAGAATTTTTTTAAACCTGTAAGTTGTCAAATGAAGCTCCATGGATCAGACTTGCTTGTTGAGTGATCAGATTGAGATCTGGGGAATTGGGAGGCCAGGACAATACCTTGAACTCTCTCATGTTCCTCAAACCATTCCTGAACTATTTTTGCAGTATTGCAAGGCACGTTATCCTCCGGAAAGAGGCCGATGCCGTTAGGGAATGTTGACATGAAGGAGTGTTCTTGGTCTGCAACAGCGTATAGGTAGCGTAGCGTAGACCCAAGGTTTCCCAGCAGAACCTTGACCTGGCTTGGCTTGACCTGGCTTGGCTGGCTTGCCTTTCTTTCTATAGTGTATCCTGGTGCCACCCCTTGCCCAGCGCACATGCACCTGGCCACTCGCATGATGTAAATGCACAATTCAATAGCTAAGGCCACCTTTTTCTATTGCTCCATGGTCCAGTTCTCATGCTCCTGTACCCTTTATAGGTGCATTTAGTGGTGGACAGGGGTCAGCATGGGCAATGTGACCGGCCTGCAGCTACACAGCCCCATGCACAGCAAGCTTCAATGCACTGTGTGTTCAGACCATAGACTATAT
>JAOUQY010000044.1:10721437-10743721 GCA_028566355.1 Doras micropoeus | reverse complement strand
AAACTGTGCTCTTACCCTACTAATTGAACCTTCACACTCTGCTCTTACTGGTGCAATGTGCAATTAATGAAGATTGGTCACCAGGCTGGTCCAATTTAGCCTTGAAACCTCCCACACTAAAATGACAGGTGTTTCAGTTTCATTGTCCAACCCCTGTATTACACAATGTACTGTACAGCTGAAGTCAAAAGTTTACATACATGTTATTCTTATACTCCACATTCTGTAAAACTCAGGTTCTCATAATTTCTGACATTTGATCCTAGTACACATTCCTTCTCCTAGAAGAATTTGAAATGTCAGAATAATACTTGAGACAATGTTTTATTTCAGCTTTTATTTCTTTCATCATATTCCCAGTGGCTCAGAAGTTTACATACACATGGTGAGTATTTGGTAGCATTGCCTTTCTATTGTTTAACTTGGTTCAAATATTTCGGGTAGTGTTCCACAAGCTTCTCATGATATGTTGCTGGAATTTTGGCCCATTCCTCCTGGCAGAACTGATGCAACAGAGTCAGGTTTGTAAACCTCCTTGCTCGCACATGCTTTTTCAGTTCTGCCCATAAATTTTCTAGGGTATTGAGATCAGGGCTTTGTGATAGCCACTCTATTACCTTCACTTTGCTGTCCTTCAGCCATTTTCCCACAACTTTAGAAGTATGCTTGGGTTCATTGTCCATTTGGAAGACCCATTTGCACTCAAGCTTTAATTTCCTGGCTAATGTCTTGAGATGTTGCTTCAGTATCTCCACATAATTTTCCTTCCTCATAATGCTGTCTATTTTGTGAAGTGCACTAGTCCTTCCTGCAGCAAAGCACCCCCACAACATTATGCTGCCATCCCTGTGCTTTACAGTTCGGATGGTCTTCTCTGACTTGCAAGCCTCCCCCTTTTTCCTCCATATATAAAGATGCTCAATTATGGCCAACAATTTAATATTTGTTTCTTTAGACCAGAGGACATTTCTCTAGAAAGTAAGATCTTTGTCTCCATGTGCAGTTTCAAACTGAAACCTGGCTTTCTGGCAGTTCTGGAACAGCAACTTCTTCCTTGCTGAGCAGCCTTTTAGGTCATGTTGATTTAGGACATGTTTTACTGTTGATATAGATACTTTTGTACCTGTTCCCTCCAGCATCTTCACAAGGTCTTGGATTGATTTGTGTTTTTCATAGAAAACAGAATGTGTCTCCTTCCTGAAGGGTATGATGGCTATGTGGTCACATGGTGTTTAAACTTGCATATGGTCATTGGAACAGATGATTGTGGTACCTTGAGGCCTCTGGAAATTGCTCCCAAGGATGTAGCTGGGGCCACAATTCATTTTCAGACATCTTTGGCTGATTTCTCTTGATTTTCTCATGATGTCAAGCAAAGAGATAAGTAGGCCTTGAAGATAGGCCTTAAGATTTCTGCTACAGGTGCATCTCCAATTAACTCAAATTATGCCAATTAGCCTATCAGAAGCTTCTAAAACCATGGCATCACTTTCTTAAAATTTCCAAGCTATTTAATGGTACAGTCATCTTGGTGTATGTAAGCTTGAAACCCACTGGAATTTCAATATAGTGAATTATTAGTGAAATGGTTAATTTGTGAACATTTGTTGGAAAATTGCTTGTGCCATGTACAAAGGTGATATCCAAGATGTAAACTTAAGACTTCAACTGTACATATTTCAGTACCTGATGCCTCCAATTTCTTTACCAGTTACTTTGTTCAGCTGAACCTTTTGGACCAAAGTAAGCTCATGCCTGGGAGTTCATTTGTGTCTGTTTTCTTGAATGATGTGTCTTTGTGGGAGCTCCTAGAATGCAGCGCAAGCTGGACACTTGGTTGCTGTTCATCATCTACCCTTCTTGTGTTCTGTAAGTGTGTGTATCTGTCCACAATGATATGTGTATATATTTGCTCCTGGTTCTTATGGTTCAATGAATTTGTTCTGAACCAGTTGAATCATTTGTCCAGTGTCAATGACTTCACAGTATGTAAACTATAAATGTTGTTCTACTGTTCTACTTTTAGCTGAAAAGAGCTCATAAATAATTGCAATAGTTATACAATCACATCATCATTGTCAAAAGCAAAACAATATTGTGTGACAAGATATTTTTGGAACTGCACCACAGGGCATCATAAATAACATTTGTTTGCATTATCCAGCACATACTTGGTGCTAGCTCAGGAATGCCTTTCTTAAATGTAGTTAGCTCATCTGACTGGTTTTATGACTTTATAAATTGCCAGGCAAAGAGATATCAAAAGGTGTTGATTGTCTCAGCCCACTGCTCTCCTATGACCTAGGATAAGAGCAGTTGAAGGATACATTTCTATCCTTTGTTATAACATTATGAATTAAACATGAATTGAATTAAATTACATGAATTAAAAATTGAGGTGTTGCTTCAGTATTTATAGATAATCCTCCTTCCTCGCAGGAAGATCTTTGTCCCCATGTACAGTTGTACTGTAAACTGTAACCTGGCTTTTTTTATGGTGGATTTGATGCAGAGGATTCTTCCTTGCTGAGTGGGCTTTCAGGTCAGCATCTTCACAAGGTCTTTTGCTGCTTTTCTTGGGTTGTTTTGTGTTTTTCACACCAAAGTACATTCATCTCTAGGAGACAGAAAATATCTCCTTTCTGAAGGGTATGATGGCTGTGTGGTCTCAGGGTGAATAAACTTACATATGATTTGAACAGATTTTGAACAGATAAACATGGTACCTTCAGGCATTTGGAAATTGCTCCCAAGGATGTACCAGACTTGTGGCGGTCCACAATTATTTTTCAGATGTCTTGACTGATTTCTTTTGATTTTCCCATGACCTCAATCAAAGAGACAAGTAGGCCTTGAAGGTAGGCCTTAAAATTCTGTCACAGGTACATCTCCAATTAACTTAAATTATGTCAATTAATAGCTTCTACAATCAAATCATCATTGTCAAAAACAAAACAATATTGTGTGACAAGATACAGTATTTTTGGAGCTGTACCAAAAGACATCATAACTACCATTAGTTTGCATTATCCACCACATACTTGGTGCTAGCTCAGGTGTGGCTTTATTAAATGTAGATAGCTAATCTGACTGGTTTTAAGACTTTATACATTGTAGGGTGAAAGAGATATATCAAAGGACACAATTATCTCAGCTCACTGCTCTCCTATGGACAAGGATAGAAATACTATAGGTGCAGTCGAATGTTAAATGTGTGTCTTTACTTTACGAATTAAATATCAGACTCCAAAAAATATTTAATAGTTATCTGACTTCAATTTATACTGAATATATGAACAATTGTGATAACTTTAAGTACCTTAGCATAAACGCATTATAATGCATTAACAACTATTTATCATCAGTTAAAGTCACATTCAATCAAACAATAATCCTTTAGTTAATACCAACACTATAATACCTCAGTGTTCAGATTAACATTTAGTCTATTTATTAAAGAGTTATTCTGTTAGCTCAGAAGTTTTTGTCGACATGTAGACCTTTCCTATTTACTTATCAGAAGTTTCTATTTATGCAAATATTAGCATTTTATATTAGCTCATCAGAGGTCCTTTGAAATGTGTCTAACATACATAAATCTTAGTAATGTTACAAATCATAGAGCTCATACATTCTTACAGTAAAATACTTTTGTTTAGAAGAATGAGTACTCTGGAGATAAAATAATGAAAGGATTTATTACACAAATATAAAATATAAAAATATAAAAGAATATAATGTAAAATATATATTCTCATAAGTCAGTGAAACTGTAATTTTTAGGAAGTTGAGATTTCATTTGAATTTAAAATGCTCATGATTGTAAGACTGAACTAAGACTGAATGTGTTTAAGTAGGTTGTTGGCTAATGAATATAGTCTAACCAGATTTTTTTTCTGTAGAAAATCTGACTTCTGATCAACATGGCCTGTAGTTCCATATTCACAGGTATGTGTTGAATCTCTTTAATAGATTCATTCGTGTTGAAATTTAGAGCTATGCCTTTAATTTTAAAGCAGTTGTTAATATAGTTTTGAACTAAAGTTTGTTAGTGAAAAGTGCAAGCATATTTCTGTTCAACGAAGAAGTTGGGAGTTTGGTTTATTTGTACTGTTTACTGTTTATTTGCATTTTATTTGATGTCAAACTTTGCCTGGTTTGTCTTGCCACTAACAAGAGAGCAGTACTACAAGTAATGTTCAATGAAACAGTTTTAAAGAAATTAGTTTGAAATAGCATTTGTGATATGATCAGTGAGAAAATATTAATAACAGTGCTGTCTTCTTCATCTTTGGCACATAAAATCCAACAACCTTTTTTCCCAAAAACAAGCTGAAATGTGGACTCATCTGACCACAGAACACGTTTCCACTGCCTTTCTTCTCGGATGACTCCAGAGAACTTGCCGGTGTTTCTTATATTCTATAATTAGTATATGGCTTCCTCTTTGCATAACAGTTTCAGCTTGCATTTCTGCAGCAGCAGACTGTGTTAGGTGACAATGATTTTCCAAAGTACTACTGAGCCCATGTGGCTAGGTCCATCATGGTAGCATGACGGTTTACCAAACAATACTGCCTGAGGGTTCAATGGATTTACACACACAAGACACATTTTGGCTCCAAGACTCATTCCTGACTTGTGTAAATCTACGATCATCTTTCTCAGATCTGTACAGAGCTCCTTGGACATTCCCATTGTACTGTGTGTTGGTCAGTCCAATGAGTTCTGTCAAACAAACCTTTTTATGTGGGCACAAAGAAGCTATTCAAAAGTCTTCATTCACTGCCAAGTACTATTCTAATTGCTTATGTTTTAAAAACTAGGATAACATTCTACACAGAGAAATCACTTTTAGCTCTGGCATTGTTAGAAATTACAGTTGTGGTCAGAGGTTTACACACACTCATCATGGACATGAATGCCCAATATTACCATGACATTCATGTCCATGATGAGTCACAAACACACGGCGGACTCATGAATCAGAAAAGCAAACCCATGTCTATTTTCTGTTCGACATTATATAAGGTCAGTTCTATCAACTTGAAACAAACTCAGATCAAAACACTTTATCTCATTGTGTTGCATTAAATGAAGAAGTGGAATTTTGCAGGGTTCATATGAGCAACCTTCCTGTTTCTCGGGTCCCTCATGGGAGCTTGGTGATGCAATGTTTCTGTCCTGATGAGAACATGTGAAACAACTAGCTAGAATGGTTCCCCTCGAAATAAAACAGCACCATGTATTACAGTATTGAATCCTCAACTTCCTTTGAAACTGTTATTATTTTTACTAAATATATTTAATAAATGGGCGTATGCTGAAGCAAAAATGAAAATTCAGTAAACTGAGAGTAAAGTTTACTTTCACTGGCTGTGAAGATGTACTTACCTGTGACTAATATTGAGTCTACTTAACTGTCTGTGTTAACTCATGCATGAGATTTAGCATTGTAGTCATTGTAAAAGTTTACTTGAACTAAGCATGAACTAAGCAAGCGCCTCCATTTTCTGTTTGTTTGCTTGTGTTTTTAAACTATTTTTTTTTTTATCTTTCTCTGCTGTATTTTCCAGGAAGAATAAGAATTTTTCTGGGTCTTCTTCTGGGTCTTTTACCACTTGGCCTCGGTGAGGGAGATCGACCTGAGCTCATATGAACATTTGTACATAACCAATTCAATTAACCAAATGTGATTAGATGTTCTTGTTTTGAATGGTTGTCAACTGTTCTTGTCATATTTTCTCTGAAAGGGGCAACACACATTTACAATTGCCCAAAGCAGCCCATGGTTCCTGTCTACATGCTAGTAGGAGGAATTGTCTGTCTGATTATCCAGATCCTTCCCTGCCTTTATTGCAACCAATCAAATGGCCAACCACTTTGTCTGCTGTCCTGGATGTTTAAAATACTGCTCTTCGTTTTTTGTCCAATCTGGCTCTTGATGGGTAAGAGTGAAAGCAAGACAGGAACTACAGAGAGGTGATGATGAAGAACTGAGCTTAAATATAAGACAAAATCTAAATAACAGCTAAATGACAAACAAACAAAATCAGAGAAAAAGAGCACTGGAAGTATTTTGGGAGAGCATATGGTCATGTAATGTCACAATAACTGTGACAAGCAAGCAGATAAATGTGCAGTGGAAGATTATGTGATCGTGTACCACCCAAAATTCAACACCAGTGTTGTAAATGTGCAAGTATAAATCAATAAAAAATAACTAAATAAAGTTACTCAAAGTCTAGCTAGCAATACTAGCTTTCAGAACTGTGGACATAAGTAAAAACATACTTTTCTTACATAAAATATGTAAGATATTTGATTATCAAAATTTTATTAAAATGTATAGAAAGAGTGACTGTGGATAAGAATGTGGATATTTTATACTAAATGTAAATTTTATAATTTACATTTAAAATGTAAATGTTTTATGTTGTGTTTTATGTTAAAATGTAAATTTAACTTACGCTCTTTCGATTCCAGGTAGCGTTTTTGTATACATGGCATATGAACCAAACTATGACGATCAACTGTCTGTCAACTACTGTGAAAAGACTGTCTACAAGTTTGCATTCTGGATGACAAATACTATATACATTGCCATTCTGATAACACTGCTCAGACACTTCTGCAGCCGACTCTACAAACTCTGCAATGAAAGGACTCAAAAGCAGTGCCACATTAAGACAATTTCCTGAAAATGTTGTAAACGAAGTGAGTCACAATCAGAGATGTTATAAATATTACCTGTAAATGTTTAAATGCTCATATCTATGTACATTACAGCGAGAGGAGGATAGAGAGAAAATACAGACTATATTACTAGAGTACATACAACTATTGTTGTTGTAAGTAAAGAGATTTTCTCGTACTTGGTCTCCTGAGGGATGCCTGGCCTCAAAATGATGTATGGTGTTTAATGTGTAATGACTCACAACCTGAATGTAGTTCTGTAAACTCAGACAAACTAGGCATATGATCTATTCAACTCTTAATCATCACCGGGTATATTTCTATCATTTGCAGGTTGTGTGACATTATGGATTACTAGTTACGGGAAGACTAGTCATCATTTACCTATTTCTGTCCTTGGGTATTACACTGTGTTGCACTTTATTTTGTAGGCTTGTGGTGCCTATTCACAACTGCTTATTTAGGGCTACTACACAGAGAATACGTGTTTGGCATTTGTTCCTAAATCATGTAAGCTGTACTTTTAATTTGTGATATTTGTGATATCATAAAACCTTCTTTCTTGAGGAACATTTTGTAATATGTTCATGTTTCACAAAGATGTTGGTCACTACAAGGATTACAAGCTACATGACTTCATCAATATACAATAATCTCCTGCGGTCACAAGAACTACTATAAATTAAAAAAAAATTTTAAGTCACTGAAAGTTCATTTTCCATGAATCAAAATATGAGTCAACAGTGAAATTCTATGCAAAATATGGTTCCTCTTTTCATTAACTGTTTTTCCTTGCATTGTAGCAGAACACATAGTGTTGCTGTGGTGCAGAACAGAGCTATGAAACCACATCAAAGTTTATATAAAACAAAAACAACACATTGTTCATCAGATATTTTTTCCATGTATTGTTTTTCATAACCTCACTGCAAGGTGAGTTTCTACTAAACAGCACAAAAGTCAGATATAAAAGGGAAGTGTCGATTGGAAGTCACTAAGAAATGCTATGATATGCAAAAAATATGCTTTTTTAAAAAATTAAGTTGCATCATCCATAAAGAACTAAGCGTTATAATAAAAGATAAATGTTTTACAGGGATAATGGGCAAATGCAACAATATCCGGTTGGCTCCAGAAAAGTCTGGTATGCTGTAAAGACAGGTTATGTAACTACTAAAGTCAGGAAGGAAGATGTGTCAAAATGCTTGGGCAAGATATAACAGTGCTGCAAAAACATAAAGAGATTAACTTGCAGGTTTTATACAGTACGACTACATAGGTTCCTGGTTGCCATATTACCTTCTTTAAGAAAAGTCTTCGTATTGCTCAGTCATATCGGGCATTAGCTTTCAGTGAACAATCTGGAAGATGGAAACAGAAGGAAGAACCGTGGGTCATAAATCATTCATTGGTAAGAGTTATGCTAAGTAAATCATTAGGGGGTTTGAGAGCAGTTAGGCTGTGTGTTATTTACAACTGCACTGTCTTGTGTTGTTTTATGTAGCAACTATAGGTCCTGGAGGAACGTTGTTTCATTTTACTGAGTACTGCACATGTGGTATATGGTTGAAATGACAATAAAAACCCACTTGAACTCGAACTATCTGTGTTGGCTGTTTTACTTTTTAGTGCTGCTGAATCTGATTGCCTGGGCGATTCTGATAACAGCTGTGGGATTAGGTAAACAGCAGTTTATCATTATGCAAATGATTTCATTGACCATTTCATAAGATATGGTCTTATTAAGGTTTGTGGTTATATTGATTCAAACAATAAGAATGCAGATTGTAGCAATGTGTTTTTAAGTCTTTAATTTGTGTCAAGCAAGTGTGCTCTGAATATGATTTCTATAGGAGCCAACCATTTCAGCGAATGCCCTGTTCAGCCCTACATTCCTGTCTATCTGATCACTATTGGTGGATGTGGACTCATTTTAATGATGTTGGCCTACTGGAAGAAAACACTGCATGAAGGATTCTGGACTCAGATCTGCATTTTATGTATTCTATGCATCGTCGTTTTTAGCATCATCTGGTTTCTTACAGGTAAGAAATGAACTGAAATAGAGAAATGAAAGATGTGGTAAAGAAAATGGTTGAGTAGAAAATTAAGACAGTTACTGTCTTACAGTTACAGTCTTACAGTTACGTCTGACAGTTACAGATGCAAAACCTATGCTTTTTTTTTTTTTAAGAAAGAATATTAAACAAGTTAAATAAGCTCAGTAAAGTAATTGCTGAGTGTTAGATGTATGTGACTAAGTCACATACTTACTAGGTAAATGCTTCCATAACCAAGGGTTCATTCAGTGGTCCTCAACCTGCCAATGTTTTGCTTTTCAGGAACAGTCTGGATTTACTCCATATATCCACGTATCAGCTTCAACTCCTCAGCTGTGGCACAGTACTGTCAGAGGAGTCTTTACCTATTTGCGTTTTGGTTCAATATCCTGTGTTTTGTGTCTATGTGTATTTTGATTCCTTGCTGTATATGTTATTTGTTCTTTGAGGTTATTAGAGTTGCATATTCTCCATCTCCTTAAGATAGATAGCTAGATAGATAGAGAGATTCAACTTTATTGTCATTGCTCAGTACAACAAGGCGCACGCACACACACACACACACACACACACACACACATATATATATATATATATATATATATATATTTATTTTTTTCCACGTCCTAGAACAACTCTCTCAGTAGAGACGCCATCCACTGGGCCAATAGGCGCCCTTGACAATGACGTAATACGCGTCTAGCCAATGTAATCGAACGTCACCTTTTAAGAGGTCACGCACGCACACACGCACTCACACCGGTGCTGACTTTAAGAAGCTATTCAGTACTGTGTAAGGGTTTTCCAGATTCTCATATTTAACGCGTCCCTGCACTTTTAGACGCCATGGCCGGTAAGTACAAATTTAATGTAAAAAAAATGCAGAATGTTTATTCCCTGCATGCATGTCTCGGTAACACAGACTTTGGTTTTGCCCAGTTAAATGTTATCTAGTATAAGTTTAATCTTTTTTTATTATATGGTGAGCTTTTACTGTACAATTCATACCATACAAGAGCAAAACCTTTCTGAGCTGTTCTGCTGTCAGGACTGTCAGCTGCAGTCGACTGTGTCCCAAACCCCCAGTTACAGTGGGCTGTATTCTTAACAAACAAACAAACAAACAAATAAAACCAGAAGCATAAACAAATGGTTTTGGAGGTGAACACTGAGCTCAAATAGCCTGCCATTTTACAGGATTTAAATAAATGCTGCCTTGTTTCCAGAGAGGATAACTGGAATAGGGTTAGCACTACTGTAGTTCACAATGTGTCCAGTAGGGGGAGATATTGTTTTAGAAAGGCTTATAGCACTAAAGACTCAACTGTTGGATTTTGTGCACGAGTACAAAAATAACCAAAAATCTAAACTGTTTCTGTTTATCGTGGTGTGGAAAGTTGTGGAGTACCATTATTTATGTTACGAACAATTTCTAAAACAGTTTCTAAAAAAAATATCCAAAATGATACCATACTCACTATACAAACAATTAAATTCTTTACTAGGATACAGGGTACAGTTTTTGGACATAATGTCATGACCAGGTACATGAACTAACAATGTTAAAAAATGAGTTTAGGTTTGCAGTTGTTAAAATAAAAGAGTGGCATATATATGGGGGATATTGTCACCTCATAACTTCAGGTTCCCTGGTCTTGAGCTTGTGCTAGTGTCTGTATAGAGGCAGTTCTTCCTGTGCCAGTGTGGGTTCCCTTGGAGATCTCAGAATTTCCTCCCACCACTACAGATTTTGCCTGTAGGTGGACTGGCTATCATAACTGGCCCCTAGGTCTGAATGAGGGCACTGTGATGGACTGTTAACCCATTCAGAATGTATTCCTGCCTAATGCCCAGTGTTCCCAGGATAGGCTCCAGATCCACTTTGAACCTGAGCAAGATAATGCTTTTATTGATGAGGAATTAATTTATACCTACTGTACATCATATGTTGTATCTACACAATTAAAATCACTGACAGATGAGTTGTATAACATTGATTATCTTATTACAATGGCAGTTGTCAAGGGATGAGATCAGCGAGTGAACAGTCACAAGATGATGTCTTGAAAGAAGGACAAATGGGCAAGTGTAAGGATCTGAGCAACTTTTTAACAAGGACCAGATTTTGATGGCTAGCCGACTGGGTCAGAGATCTACAAAACAGCAGGTCTTGTGTGGTGTTCCCTGTATGCAGTGTTTAGTATGTACCAAAAGGGCCTAAGAAAGAACAACTGGTGAACCATTGACAGGGTCATGGGTGCCCAAGGCTCACTGATGAGTGTGGAGCATGAAGGCTAGCATGCCTGGTTTGATCCCACAGTAGAGCTACTGTAGCATAAATTGCTGAAAATGTTAATGCTGGGTATGACAGAAAGGTGTCAGTACACACAGGGCATCACACCTTGCTGCATAGCTGTAGATCAGTCAGAGTGCCCGCTGATCCCTGTCCACCACTAAAAGCACCTACAATGGACACACAAGCATCAGAACTGGACCATGGACAACAGAATAAGGTGGCCTGGTTAGATGAATCATGTTTTCTTTTCAGTCATATGGACAGCCGGGTGCATGTGCAGCACGTGTTACCTGGGGAAGAGATGGCTTTCTGTTCTTGGCTGACAGAAATGGAACCTGATGTGGTCTTTTATTATTGTAGTCCATCCACCTCAAGTTTGAATATGTACATTCTGAGATGCTTTTCTGCTCACCATTCTCCACTGACATCTCTCATCAACAGGGTGTTTCTGTCCCCAGAACTCCTGCTCACTGGATGATTTTTCTTTATTGCAACCTTCTGAATAAACTCTGGAGACAGTTATGTGTAAAAATACCCAGAGATCAGCAGTTATAGAAATACTGAAATGAGCCTGTCTGCCACCAACAATCATCTGAGACAAAACAATCAAAATGACTGAGATCACATTTCCCCCCTTTCTGATGGTTCATGGGAACGTTACCCATAGCTGCTGATCTGCATCCTCATGATTTTATGCAGTGTGCTGCTGTCAGATGATTGGCTGATTACAGATTTGCATAAATGAGTAGGTGTACAGGTGTTCCTAATTAAATGCTTTGGTGTTAGGAAGAAATGAGCTCTCTGACACAGGTAGAAGTCCAGTAGCTGTAGCAAAAAAAACAGAGGTGATAAGCAGCCCTGTTCAGCACTGTGTTCAAGTGGTAAATATTCAAGAACAAAGTGCAAACCCCATTTCCAGAAAAGTTGGGACATTTTCTAAAAATGCAGTAAGAACTGAAAACTGTAGTTTTTATCTCTTGAACTTTTATTTAACTGATAAAATTACAAAGAAAACATTGACATGACAAACCTAATTTGGGACAGAGGCAACATAAGCCTGAAAAGGTTATACAAGTAACACTGTTCTGGAAAGTTCCACAATTAGCAGTTTAACTGGTAACAGGTGAGGTCATCAAGACCATTCCATGTCTACTTCAGCAGGACGATGCCAGGCCTCATTCTGCATGAGTTACAACAGACTTTGCAGACATAGAGTGTGTGTGTTTGCCCGGCCTGCCTGCAGTCCAGATCTGTGTCCTACTGAAAATGTAGGGTGCATCATGAAGAGGACAATCAGACAGTCACCATGGCTGTTGAGCTGCTCAAGTCTTGTTCACGACAAGATTGGGCAAAAATTCCACTTGAAAAACTGCAACAATGACTATCTTCAATTCCCAAACAATTAAAAAGTATAATTAAAAAAAAGTTATGTGACCCAGCGGTAAATGTGCCTCTGTCCCAACTTTTTTGTGTGTGTTGCAGCCATCAATTTCTAAATTTGTTTATATTTAACAAATATAATTAAGTTCCTCGTTGAAAACACTGAAAATCTTTTCTTTGTCATTTCAAGTGAATTAACAAATTACAGATTAAAGTTTTATTGCATTTTTACAAAGTGTTCCATCTTCTCTGGAAATGGGGTTTATAATTTGATGAAGAAATGGGGCACGAGTAAATAATATGTGCGCCTGTAAAATTGTCAGGCTTTTTCACTTAAATATTTTATTTAACTCGAGCTAATTTAAATTTAAATATATTTATTTAAGCAGTTGTTCTTTAATGTTCGTGTCTCATCCAGTTGCAGAACTGGTGGCAAAATGCTTGCAGGCACGAGATATGGCTTATTGTCCCTACAGCCAGTTCCCGGTTGGTGCTGCAATTTTGACATCAGGAGGTGCCATAATCACAGGTATACATGCATGGGTTATGGTTGGGAACTTTCAGTTCTGGACTGCAATGATCATATTTAAAAAACTGAAGCATGCAGTACAACAGATCTCCAGGACCAGAATTGTCTATGCGTTATATAGCCCAAACTCATAATAGTGATCAGGACATACTCTGACATGCAGTGTGTGTGTGTGTGTGGGTGTGTGTGTGTGTGTGTGTGTGTGTCAGGCTGCAATGTAGAGAATGCTTCTTTTGGTCTTACAGTCTGTGCAGAAAGAACAGCCATATACAGAGCTATAGCTGAGGGCCACCGAGGTTTTACAGCTATAGCAGTCACGTGGTAAGATCAAGCTTTTCATAAAATGAATCAGTCTCATGCACTACTTATTGTCATGTATATTCAGGGAAGTTTGTTGATCTTTTCTTTCACTGGCACAGGGACTGGTATATCTGGGTATAAGGTGTACCCTTGAGGGAAAGTTATGATATTATTATTTTGACATTTATTTAACGTTTGCTTTTGCTTTCCCTCAGTGATATTAAAGATAGTTTTGTGGGACCATGTGGGGCCTGTCGACAGGTGTTAATGGAGGTAAGGTCTATTTGTTCATATATTTGATTCTGCATGTGTGAATTACTATAAGTACTGTCAATAAACATGACTTGTTTTGCTCATCTTTTTTTCCTTTGTTTTTGGCTAATCACATGTTGTATTTGTTAATTTCTCTCCCTTTCAGTTTGGTACAGAATGGGATATTTACTTGACCAAACCTGATGGGTCCTATAAGAAGACGAGCCTGAAAGAGCTGCTGCCTTTAGCATTCAGTCCAGCTCACCTGGCAAAAGACTGCAATTAAAATCGCCATTTTTTTAGTACAGTCTGTTTTGTTCTTATTCTTAATTAGAGGTGTACATCAGGACTGCTAAAAAGAGAGAGGAGCAGGTGGTTTTTATCTCCTATGCAGGCGGGAATGGGCGAACAGATCGGAACCTCACAGGATGAAGAAAGGGCAGGGTGTGTTCTGGATGCAGCAGGTTGTTTGTGTGGCACTGTGTGATGCCTTTGTGTGACTGTTAGTTCACTCATCTTCAGGAAATGCATTATTATGTTGTGGTTTAAATGATTCATTTATTAGATTTGGGGGAAAAAACTGAGCATGCATTTGATTTCCCTACCAAATCAAATGCATAAATAAATATTTAAGCTATGTAGTCATTTGAATGTTAATCATCTTTCAGAAAGCCTTTTTTTCTTAATTTGTGAAATTGAAAAGAAAGTGCTCAGTGTAGAGGAAGGGAAGTGTGGGATTGATCCATGTGCCCCTGGTGCCCCTCGGGCCTGTTTGAAATTCTCCTCTGCGACACGGAGGGGACAACATTCAGTTCTGTCACCCGGGACAAACACTCTGACATTGTTCTCTCTGAGAGACAGAGAGGGGTGGGGGTGGGGGTTCGAAACAGTGAGTGAGAATTATCGAGAAAAAGAGAAGTAAAAGGAAAAGACCGCAAGCTAGACTTTTTTTTCCATGGGGTACTACTGAGAGCAAATAAGTTACACTCATCTAAAAAGCTAGACATGAGCGTAACTGAAAAGCAGATAAGAGATAAGACATGAAGAGATAAAAAGGAAAAGACAAAAGGAGGCAATAAAACAGCTGACAAAGCAATGTTCACATAGATGAAATAACATGGTTGAGCATTTCAGAAAGGGGAGAGCAGCTGAAAGCAGGAGATAAGTAAGAAGCAGTGAGAGTGTTTTTTTTTCTGGCTTAAGCAAATACCGAGCACAGCAGGACCTACTCAGCTCTTATGTACACACTCTCACACAGTTTGGTAACACTGTTTTACTAGGACTGGCTTTGCTCTTTACACGCCTTCTGTATTTTAAATGTAGTATTTCAAAGATAAGTGCTTGTGTGCTACACCTTTTTTTTTTATCAATTGTGACATGTATCATACAATCATGGTATCATGTTTATTTCAGTACTGGTATAACTTAGCTCTACAGCCTGACCTAGTACCATTGTTAAAATGATCTTTTAATTTCATAGCTTCATTGTGTAGCTCATGTCATCCACTTTTTTGTACATATTTTAACCTTTAACATATATTGTTTGGAACAGAACAATAAAAACAATTGTGTCACTGCTAGTCTATATGGAGTCCATGGAATAAAGTTGTACATTTCAGGGTTTATAGAAATGAAGAGCCAAAAACTCAAATGAAAACTGTTAACTTCCTGTATATCCTACAAAGAAAATGTAACCGTATTGCAGCTTTGAGGTTTTTTCTAACAATGGCATGAGACATAAAAGGCAGAAAAACAACTCTCTTGAAGGACCAATCCAGTCCACTCTGGTTTTTATTATTTATTTTTTCATGCCTTTGAAGCTAGGCTTAGACAGCTGGATCAGGAGGCTATGGCGGGTCCACTCTAACCCCTGTTCTATATCTCTGTAAAGCCTTGCATCCCCTGCTGCGCCATGAGCAAAAAATAAACCAGGCTTTGCACTTCCTCTTTCAATGGGGAAGGAGATCTAAGAATGGGTGCAAAGGGTAATGAAGAATGGCTTGCAGGAGAATGCTTCGGTCCTGTGACCACCATGTGCTATTCTGGGGACATTCTACAGCAAGTGTTGGTGCTGAGGGAGGATTATGCACTGATGTGAGCATGAACACTGCTGTGACCACAGCATACAGGATCCTAATAATGTGTACTATAAACAAAAAGAACTGGAGAGAAAATGATAATTAGGTTTGGAACACAGCTATGTTCATGAATTTGACTTGGGTAGATTGATGGCTGAAGTGACAAGAAAAACATAGGAACATTCTTTTTCAGAAACAATTCACCAGTAGGGCTTCTGTGAAATTACAGCTTATGATTGTACTTTGCCTCTTTTACAGTTTAGAAGCACACTTCAGCATTAGGCTTACTGAGAAATTACATCACATGACTGTACTTTGTCTTTTTTTACAGTTTAAGAGGACTTTGGCTATGCATGCACAGCTATATATTAACAGATATAATCATGACAAAGGTTCTTCATGGTAAACTACTGTACTGTGAACTTGAGGCACAATGTCAATTAAGTAATATTTTATGGCAGGTTGATATAAATGCTGTCAATGCCTTGATTAGCTACATTTCCACTATAGCTTTACTCAGCCACACTGTTCCTTCATTCAAGTCCTACAATGAGCTGGCTGAACAAACAGCAGAACAGGGTTCATTTGTCAGGATCAATGGGAAGGAGTCATCCTTAATGAAGCGCAGACACTGCAGGCATAATAGCATTAATGCAAGAATGCTTCCTTGAGTTAAATGTTAGGGTAATTTTGTGACACTAATTTAGTCATATATAGTCAAAAAAGAACAAGCACTGGCCAAACGATCACAGACTTGAAAAAAATGGAGAACAAATGGCAAATGGGGCTCATGGCATATGGGAGCCAAAACAGTCAGTTGAGTCAAATTATTTGACTCAGTAAAAGGACAGGATGTTCTATCACTAGTACACTAAATTGTGGACTAACTGTAACAATACTGTTGTTTAATTATATATATAGGACAAAGTTGAATATGTACAGGATCATTTGTCCCTGCCAAAAAAAGACTGGCTTGGCCTCATGGCTGCTCTAACTGCTAATAATAAAATGGTTTGGTTGAAATATCTACAACACTACAATGAGCTACATATGATTAACTAATTCTGCATGAATTGCGCAGGAGCAATAAACCGCTCAGACATGTGATCTGAGGTTAGACTTGGGGTGGCAAGGTTTATAACAGTGTGGGCAGCTGCCAACATGTGCCACCCATATGACTATAACCCTGGTTGTCACCAAGGGGCCATAAAAAAAGGCAGCCTTATCACTTCATTACAGCAGTGCTTGGTCTTATCGACACATGCAACGATGGCAGCTTCTCAGGGGCCCTGTTCTGACATCATTAATATCGAGCCAATAGAAATGCAGGGGTGGAGGTTAGAGCCAGGGCTGGTCTATAGGACTATATAAGAGCTAGTGTGACTCCCACAGCACCTTCTGTTGTAAGGAAAAGGATTTGGACACACTGAGAATCTGATAAAAGAGACATTCACCATCTGTACCTGGTAATGTGAAGTAATACTCTTATTTTACAGAATTGGAGTTTTGATATCTTGATATAGTTTATATTTGAATAGATATGGTAACTGTCGTTACATTTTTAATTATTATTGTTGTTATTATTATTATTATTATTATTGTTGTTGTTGTTGTTGTTGTTGTTGTTATTAGTAAATAAATAAATAAGACATACCAAGATCTTTTTAAACATGCGTTATACCACCTATATAAAATGTTACAGTTATTCACCTGAACTGGAGGATCAGTTTAGTAAAGGAACTTGTGGCTGTTAAATGTCATAGTTTATGTCTTGTGTTCTCTCTAAGAATTCACGTGAGACACCATGAGTAAAGAGGCTGATATGAAAGAGGTGGAGCTGAACGAGCTGGAGCAGGAGAAGCAGTCCATGAACACAGACCCGGAGAAGAACGGCTGCGTGAAAGTAAAGGTGCCGGAGGAAAAAGAGGTCAAATTCACTGGTCTGTCTAAAGAAGAGCTGATGAGAGTAGCAGGCACCACAGGGTACGTGTTCTCAAATGCACCAGCCTTTCTTACGGAGTCATAATGTCACAAACCATCAACATTAGGCCTATGAGATTTGTATTGATTTCACTGGAAAATGCAGAAAAGTCACTTATAGCAGCAGAAATGTCTGCATTTCCAGTTAAATCAATGCAAATCCCTAACTCTGGAAGAAGTATATGTAGAATGTGAGCCCAGTGAGTTAATAGACAAGACAAGATTGTCTGAGGAGATACAGTAGTAATGTTTGTGTTGTGTTGGGATGGGATAAGTGATTGCTAAGACACACCCCTAGTTTGAAAGTGATCCTTGCTGTGTTCTCAGATGGGTGCGGACTCGCTGGGTCTTGTTGGTTCTGTTCTGGCTCGGCTGGGTTGGTATGCTGGCTGGGGCAGTGGTGATCATTGTTCAGGCTCCACGGTGTAAGCCCATCCCTGAAATGCACTGGTGGAATGAAGGCCCACTCTACCAAATACCTAAAGTGGACAGCTCCGGTGAATACATGAAAGGTACTGAAATAATGCTACAATGGTCCTTTTAGGTAAAGGTGACATTGCATTTCAGGATATTGGGTCTGCATTTTTACAAAAGTATTTCATTTACAAAATTATTATAGCTTTCCAGGGATAAGTTGCAATATTGTTTTTCTATGAAGATAAGAAAATACTTATCCTACATGTCCCAGCAATCTTCTAGTAATCACTAAGTCACTGAGGGCTACAGAGTGTCCTTCAGCCTTGATCCTGGAACAACATACACACAGTTACAACATAATGCATTATGATAGTTTATAAATTTTTCTTTTCAAAATTACAGTAAGAGTTTACTGAATTACCCAGAATTACATTCTTACTTTCTATACACCATTCCTATTAGTTTTATTAAAGTTACTAAGCTTCAAGATGAGTAACTCAATAATAAGTGTCAAAGCACCAGTGATCAGTTCACTATCAATAGCGACTATGCAATTCGTACTGACTTTACTTTTTTTTTTCCACACTAGGATTGGTAGTCAAAGCTTGCCAGTGTCTTGTGATCCTCATGCTGGAAATCACATGCTGCAATTGTGAAATAGTCAAAATTCTGCTTCCCTCATCAAAACTTCTTGCTTGCTCAGGGACTTGCATGTTATTTTTATTTTTTGGTAGACCGCTATTGGGTAATTTTAATGTAAGACAAGGGGCTCCTAGTTCCTCCTGCTTCTATCTTTGTGTTATAGCATACATATTCACAATTAATCAACACTTAGGTTAGGAATAAGGGTATACAAGTCCAGAATCATAGGAGAAAATGTTTTAAAATGGCAAAACAGTTTTATTTACAGAACGTCTTCAATACAGCCACCATTTTTCTCAAAACCACCAATTCTTATAAGTAGAAATATTTGGATTTGTTCTTAGATACATCATTATCTGTAAAAATATAAAAACATACATTAACTATATGATGCTAGATTTATATTTATTTACTGGGTCTTACATAACAAATGACGTCTGTAATAAAACATAAAACATACCCATGAAAATGTATTTCAACTCGTAGGCTATTACATGCAGTTATCAACAAAAACAAATCTTAATTTTTATTTTTTATGAAAAGTCATAACTATGGTTAATGGGCAAAGATTTGCCATGGGGCTGTGGTTTTGTATGATGTACTGATTTGTTCTTCTTTGTTTCTCTCTCTCTCTCTCCCTCTCTCTCTTTGCAGGTGTGGAAAACGAACTGGACAGTCTGAACCAGCTGAAGGTGAAAGGATTGATCCTGGGCGCAATGCACACCGTCCAGGAAGACAACCTGAATACACTTAATTTGAAAGACATTGACCCTTTGTTCGGCACTGAGGAACACCTGGAAAGCCTGCTAGAAAGAGCCCACAAGAAGGGTGAGGGTCCTGACATACTCATGACCCATCATGATATTGTTTAGAACCTTGCAGAGTGAAAACATCTAGTCACATCTATGCTGCTGTCATATGTCATATGTGTGTTGCCAGAACTCCCTATTTTTATGGACCAATCGCCAAAGAAAACAACATTGAATGGTTTCATTCATGTGCCTAAAGTCCAAGGGAAACTCATGATGGTGTTACTTTAGACAGCCTTGTGGTATAATGTCTTGTTTCTATGTCTCTCTCAGGTATCTCTATAGTGCTGGATCTGACACCGAACTATAAGGGAGCTGAAGCTTGGTTCAACAATGTTGCTGCCATTGCTGAAAAACTTAATGTACGAGTTAGTCTGAAAGAAGAAATTGTAGAGTATATAAAAAATGAATGAGCAAAAGTTCAAATGAGTCATATTTCTTGCATTATGAAATGACTGTGTAGAAGAATCCTTTTCTTTTGCTATCTTCCAGGATGCGTGTGCCTACTGGCTCCAAAAAGGAGTGGACGGCATTTACCTTTCTGACATCGACCAGATTGCCAAAACTCCTAACTGGCAGGCGATCCAGAGTAGTGTCCATCCCAACGCTACAGAAGGGACTAAAAAAAGGTAAGTGGGGCTGTAGAGACACCTTGTGGTTACAATGAGGTATTTCCCCTAAATTATTTCTTAGCAATGCTCCTAGTTCCTCCTGCTTCTATCTTTGTGTTATAGCATACATATTCACAATTAATCAGAACTTAGGAATAAGGGTATACAAGTCCAGAATCATAGGAGAAAAATTTTTTAAATGGCAAAACAGTTTTATTTACAGAACTTCTTCAATACAGCCACCATTTTCTCAATACCACCAATTCTTATAAGTAGAAATATTTGGATTTGTTCTTAGATACATCATGATCTGTAAAAATATAAAAAACATACATTAACTATATGATGCTAGATTTATATTTATTTACTGGGTCTTACATAACAAATGACGTGTGACCAAAGAGAGAATCTGTGCCTTACTAATGCCTTTGTTCTTTCTTAGTGCTTTGATAGGTTCAGTCACCAGTGTCAATGTGCTGCTAGAGACCTCTGGAGTTGATCTGTTGCTACTAACTACACTGCCAAGTTTCACTCTGTCTGGGGAGCAGCAGGCTGAGGACATAACCAAGCTCTCCAACCACTCCAGCCTTGCCTGGAGCCTGACTAAACAGACTTCAGATGTGCCCATACGCCTGAAACATATACTACTGTTCACCCTGCCTGGCACCCCAGTGTTCAAAAGAGGGGATGAGTTCGGACTGAAGGAGGGGGTGAGTACAGATCGGCTGATAGAATATATATATATACAGTGCAAAAGTATTCATACCCCTTAAACTTTTCCACATTTTTTCACATTACACCCACAAAGTTAAATGAATTTTATTGGGATTTTATGTGATAGACCAACACAAAGTAGCAAGTAATTGTGAAGTGAAAAGAAAATGATAGATAGTTTTCAAAATGTTTAATAAATAAAAATCTGAAAAGTTTGGTGCATTTGTATTCAGCCCCCTGTACTCTGATACCCCTAAATAAAATCCAGTGTGACCAATTGCCTTTAGAAGTCACCTACCTAGTAAATAGATCCACCTATGTTTAGTTTATTCTCAGTATAATTACATCTGTTCTGTGAAGGCCTCAGAGGTTTGTTGAGAACATTAGTGAATGAACAGCATCATGAAAACCAAGGAACACAGCAGACAGGTCAGGGATAAAGTTGTGGTGAAGTGTAAAGCAGGGTTAACTTGTAAAAAAATATCCCAAGCTATGAACATCTCACTGTTCAGTCCATCATCTGAAAATGGAAGGAGTATGGCACAAATGCAAACCTACCAAGACATGGCCATCCACTTAAACTGACAGCCCAGGAGAGCACTAATTAGAGACGCGACCAAGAGGCCCTTGGTCACTCTGGAGGAGCTGCAGAGCTCCACAGCTCAGGTGGGAGAATCTGTCCACAGAACAACTATTAGTCGTGTACTCCACAAATCTGGCCTTTATGGAAGAGTGGCAAGAAGAAAGCCATTTAAATTTGCAGTTTGCCACAAGCCATGTAGGGGTCACAGCAAACATGTGGAAAAAGATGCTCTGGTCAGATGAGACTAAATTTGATCTTTTTGGCCTAAATGCAAAACGCGTGTGTGACAGAAAACTAACACCACACATCACCCTGAACACACCATCCCCACCGTGAAACATGGTGGTGGTAGCATCATGCTGTGGGGATGCTTTTCTTTAGCAGAGACAGGCAAGCTGGTCAGAGTTGATGGGAAGACGGATGGAGCTAAATACAGGGCAATCCTGGGGAAAACAGGGAAAACCTGCAAAAGACTTGAGACTGGAGTGGAGGTTCACCTTCCAGCAGGGCTACATACAGCCATACAGCCAGAGCTACAATGCAGTGGGTTATATATAAAGTATATTCATATTCTAACACATGAATAAATGGTGTTAGAATGGCCCAGTCACAGTCCAGACCTAAATCCCATCGAGAATCTGTGGCAGACTTGAAAATTGCTGTTCACAGGCGCTCTCCATCTAATCTGACTTTGAGCTTTGAGTTTGAGCATTTTTGCAAAGAAGAATGGGCAAAACATTCAGCCTGTAGATGTGCAAAGCTAGTAGAGATTTACCCCAAATGACTTGCAGCTGTAATTGCAGGGAAAGGTGGTCCTACAACATATTGACTCAGGGGAGCTGAATACAAACGCACACTTTTCAGATTTTTATTTATTAAACATTTTGAAAACTTCAAGGATTCAAGTTCAAGTATGTGTGCAAGGCACTGTATATAT
>JAOUQY010000044.1:10700577-10718206 GCA_028566355.1 Doras micropoeus | reverse complement strand
TGATGGTGAGAAAAATATACCAGTTCTCTAACATTGAAATAACAAATTTGAAATGAGCAAACTCCTTAAACGTAAACTATTTCATATTAAAATTTGCCTCATGAGTCTTCTGAACTGAGCAAAATTGAACTCATTTGTTAGGGATAAATACTTATGTTTGCTGCTGTATCCATAACGTTCTGTATTCATCATGTGAGATCACAGATTTATGTGTGCATGAAGATTTATGAGAACATCCAGTGTTTGTTCCTCGTTTTTATTTCAATGATTCAGTTTTAAAAGTGACTCCCCAAGCAGATCAAACGGAATTAAGACACACATTTATGCATGGCATATATTATGAAATCTCTTTGTATTACGTTAAATTTTACAGTTACAACAATATTAACAAATTAAAAAAAACAGTTTAATATTTGGACAAATACGTATTTGTGAGACCTGAGTTTCAGACACACATACGAAATTCTAGTTAGCACTGTAGAAAATAGGTATAATAATCAGACTCCTCTGAGAAAAAAAAAGAATATCAGAGGTTGAAAAAGTTCATAACAAGAAGTAGTTTTATAATGTTACTGTACAGAAGCCACAATGCATTGCCTCTGTGTGTGTGTGTGTGTGTGTGTGTGTCTGTCTCTGTCTGTGTGTGCGCGCGTGTGTGAGTGCAGGTTCAGATCCAGCTGTCAGTGGGACATGGTGATATTTGATGCTATACCATAGAGTGTGACAGATTTCTGGTAAAGTGCGACGTTGCTCTCTTGTTATGACAATGTGTGGTCGCGGAGCTGTGGGTATAACATGTTAAGGTGTGTATGTGTGTGTGTAAGTGTATGTTTTTTTCAGTGGGGATGGGTGTTTCAGTTTGACTCGGGACAGCATTTGACGGCAGTGAATAGGGTTTTTTTGTGTGGGTTCGAGAAAAGGTCTTTTATACAGAGACTAATCTAACAGTCAGATCTTTTATTTTCTGAGATTAGTGCAGATGAATTCGCAATACGTGAAAACCAAATACCTTGCAACCAAGAGTCATCTCCACTCACTTCTATAACTAATCTATATTTTTACAACAATTTTATATATATTTTTTAGAATTGCTTCCATTTAATTGCTTTCTTGGTTTTAGTTTTGGTATGAACATGAAGTTTAGCTCTCTTGCTGTCTCTCGATATCTCGGTCTGCCTATTTGTCTTTCTCTACTTCACCAGATGCTAATGAGAGAGAACGCCCCCTCTTGCCCTGACAATGTGAAACTGCTCTCGGAGCGATGCACAGTCATGCCCCGACTCTCAGTTTTACTGGGTCAGCCCACTGACATTCACAAAACTCCAGCTCCCTTTTGCTATCTTCAACTTTAATCTTCATCATTATGACTTGTACAGCAACAGTGTAAATTTATTTGCCTTATAAGATAGTTTTCCAAAAAAAAAGTTAATCAATCTTTTAGCTATTATTGTAAGCAGCTGTCATCCCAACCCTTCATTTTATTAATTAATCGGTCTACTTTTCCAGGGTAAATTTATATTAGCAGGTTTTACAGCAACTGTACAAACATATAAGATTTTTTGGATGATAACACCTTATAAACAATCAGGGAGAATATTACACTGTGACACTATGGATGACTATTTAACCCTAATCAAACTCAGCCATGAAACAGGGGCAAAACTCTCTATTGCTTTTAATATCTATGCTTAGTAGAAGTAGATAAAACTTTGAACTTTTGAAGGAAAATTAAGCAAAATGGCAATGTTAGATGAATAAATAAATGGCGAATGAAAAAATGCAAGAGACAAGTGAGTGAAAAAAGATAAGAGAAGGGAAAGGATGAGCGCTTTGTCAAACTGAGAGCTGCTCTGATGAGTTGACTTGGCGCTCTACATGTTTTTTATTCTCTGTGATGTTTTTTTTTTCTTTTTGTTTCCAGGATCCCAGTGACGAAGTCTTTGAGAGATCAGAAGAAGAGAGACTGCCATACCAAAGCACAAACCATTACCAACGCCTCCACTGTCTCTCTCTCTTTTCTCATATAGGTGTATGCCCAAAGACAGACAGACACACACACACACAGACACAGACACAGACATACACACAGACACACACACACACACACACACACACACATACACACATCTCATCTCGTGTCCTCTGTGACAACATTCGGCAACTTCCAGGCCTGGACTAAAACTTGAAAGGTAAGTCATATCATTCTATATTTATGATTATATCTCCTGTAACATACACTTATGTTTGACATCATTATTTACGCACACAACATGCATTAACAACATGCACAATCCAGAAACGATGAAGGCATACCGCTGTTATTGCTCTACAAATAAAAAAAAACCTTCAAGAGTTTTTCAAGGGTTTTCTGGACAGTTATGGGTTGTTATCTTCCTAAAAGAGACTGGAACCCTTTCTGATAGGAAAACACTTATTTGTATATGTATATCTATATGTATGCGACTTTTAAGTTAAACCTAAACCTGGTAAGGACAGCGAAAGAATCCTTTTCAGGTTTAGGTTTAACTCCCACCTCCATGACTGAACTGCTACACTTTAAAACTCAGATTACTACTGGAACTCGTAACAAGCGTTCACATTTGTAGACTAATGCAAAAACATGTCTGTACATCGAGGCTTAGTTATTTCCATTATCTGAATATTGAAATATGAAAAGGCCTACTGCAAAATTGTCCTTACAGTGTGAAAATATTTCACATAAACTGTCATTCACAGACTAACCGTTTTTAATATACATTTTTGACCATACACCCACTGTCACTGGTCTGTGGTTGTCCCTCTGGGGACATTTAGGGTTCTGTGTAGAAGCCATCAACCAAGTGTTTCCTTCTCAGAAATGGGGGCCAGGTAGAACCTTTTAGAAGGCCAAAAAAAACCATAATTATATTAAGAACCCCTAAATAACCCATTAAGAACCCTGTTTTTTCCCCAAGAGTGTAATTATTGTGAATCGAGTCATTTCGCTGTGTTTATTAGTTCATTTGTGACTTTTATTTATTCAAATCAAAAAGCATTACATTGCATATGATTTAAACTATACATATTATTATGGATTGATAAATGTGATGGCTTGTATTTTGGCTAAACTTTTCAAATGTACCTTAAAAGATTAATGGGTTAACACTGGAACTGTTAATCATTAATGCATGACTAGCAGGATTTTGCGGACATAAAAAAGACAAATGTGCAAACCTTTGAAAAGTCTTTCATCTGTGCCTATAACTTTATATTTAAAAAAATAATCTCTATAATAAATGATTCCGCGTATAAATGAATCCACAGTAAAGCTAATCATGGCATGGTTTCCGTTGTTAGAAGTTGTGATGGGACGTTAGGGAAGAAACAGTGTTTATGTGTCGCTTCCTGGTGCTGTTTAGAGGGCCCAGTTTCTGTAAGCTTATCAAGCTTATCAAATAAGCAAAAAAATAAGCAAATCAGATGCTTGAGGCCTTACTGGTAAGAAGAAGAGCTGAAAAAGCCGTGTCCAATTTTATTAGTATTTATTAGTAATATGACAGCTGTGGAGCTCAATATAAATAGCTTTAACAGTTATTTAGTCCTTATGGTTGTCTAACTATCTGGTCACCTGAATTCATTGAATTTTATTTAAAGCTTGAGTATTCAAAATATGCATAAATAATGACAAATCTACTCAATGTACGTTTCTGTTGGATTGGGTGTAATGTTCAGGAATTAAAAGGCTTAAAATTCTCCAATAAGTAAGTAATAGGTAATGATGGCTTATATTAGCCTAATGTTTGAATAGCTGGATGATTTTCATGACAAAGGCAAATCTGTTTGATGATAAAAGGTCTATGTGTGATCGCTCTATGTAAAATATTTTACCTATATCAGAAGGTATTCTTGGCGACATGTTTCATGTTAAAGTGTGTTTCATGTTAAGCGACAAGTTTCTATGCTGAGAACACCTCCAATCCTGTTTGACTGGATTTGTGTGGAAAATCCAATGGAAGCATGTTACTAATTCATTTACAAAAAGTTAAATCATGTTCTCCTTTGTTCTGCATAGTCCCACTTCCAGTTTGCACCACTGCATATTTCATGGTCTAGATGGCAAGTCAGGAAATTCTGATTGCTCAGCAAAAGCTGGCAAAGATTTATTTAGACATAATAAAGAGGCTACTTAGGTAGGGCTTCTTAGATAGAGCATTGACACGCATTCAAACCAGCCTTATTAGATATTTAGCCTAAACTGTTCATTATTTATTATTTACCACATCTTTGTAATGCGCATTTGCAACTAGCTGATAAACCAATAATCATTTGTAGTACACGTTATTATTTTTTTCTATAATTATCAGGTCTTAACTTATTTCATAATACATGACATGCAATTAATTTTCATACCAGAGACCATTTAAGTTAAATAATGGTACTAATTGTATTATAATGTAATGGCAAAATGCAACAGTATTATATAATATGCTTTTGCATAATGTCAGGAAAGTCGTAGTGTTGCTTCCCTGGGCTTATATACAGTAAAACTGAATTTCCTTTCATATTACTCATATATTATCATATATTATACACAATTATGACATATGTAGTAGAGAATAAATGTTAAATAAGCAACTGAATAAGCATTCATGTACGTCATCAATCAAGATGTGCTGGTATCCTGGCCTTCCCAGAGGTCTCAGTGCCGTACGTCAAAAGGTTAAACGCTTTTTGGCAAAAATATGGATAATCATATGGATAAAGTAGCTGAGAACAGGCATTTGCTAACAATTTCTAATTTAATTCACTGTCATATTAGCAAATAAATACATCTAATTTACAAGCCAATATAATTAAGTTGGTTATTCTATATATTTGATCCATGAGTGACATTTGGAAATATCTGTTCTTATATTGAAAAGTGTTTCCTTCCAAATGTGCGGACACAAAACTTGCATGACTATTTTGGAAAATCTTTAGGCATTCATGCACTAACCTAGTTACTCAATTCGTTTTTACCCCAGTACAATGTTAAAAGATTTAATACAATATGATACACATATTTAGCTGTGGACAGGTTTATATTAATGCAGTTATATTCATTTGAACTATCTTCTATATTTCTTCATGAAATTTTCAATTTGAAAGTGAGAAATTAAGGAGTGATACATTTTTTACTGCAGGTAAAGAACGAGAAATTATCTTTAACCTGTCTCTCCAGAAGTCACTGAAATCTTGAATGGCCACTTCTCTGTTCAGTTACTCTGAGACAGGAGTCCGGTGGAAGAAGAGGAAGAAGTAATCTTTAATTTGAAATCGAAATGTAAAAAGGCTTACGAAACCTGGTGTTCATAATTGTGGTTTACACTGCCTGTAGGTGAGAGATTATTTATTGCACCAGTATGTTGTTCATAATCACAAAACCATTTAAATAAAACAAAAAATTGGTCTCATGTTACAGCCAAAATACTATAATAAATCATTGTATATCTCGTTCAATGGAGGGGGAAAGTCAATGGGAAAAAAGCCTTAGGATCCTTCCTGCGAGTTAGACTAAGTTCTTTAACAAAACTGAGTTTCGCTTGTATTATAAAAATATTATAACTTTATTACATGAAGTTAAACACTGACACAAGTTTAACACAAGACGCAAAACCTATATGAGAAAAACGAAACTTTAACGTTAGTATTTTCTCTCTGATTATTGTGCAAAAAAAAAAAATATATATATATATATGCCACTTGGATTTCCCATTGTTCGCCTCCATTTCTGCATTCACATAAAAATTTCACCTCAGTGTGAATAGATGTAGAGTTAATGTGCAATGGAGACAGAGAAAAAAGTCCAAACCGCTCCGCTACTTTCCCCCTCCTCTGTTCACTCTTTCACACATCTGACAGAAAACTAGACCAAAAACCTCCACATTCTTTCCTTTTTTTGCATCCTCTGTTTCCAAGCAGTTACACGTTTGCCTCCTTTACATGCTTGTGTATTAACGAGACTTTTGTGTGATACACACCTGCATAGTTACATCCGAGCAAAGACTCTTCTGCAATTGAACTGTCACAGTTCTGAGTCTGAAAACGGTGTCTATAGAAATCTTCTAAACGCACAGATGTTCAGATAATTTCTATAGCCTTACAGTGAGAGGTTGTAAAAGTACCCAAATTCTTTACTCGAGTAAAAGTGCTTCAATATTACTAAACAAATAATATGTTGCAAATAATATGCAGAAAAGTTTTTATATACTTAAAGTATGACAATAAAATTACAGGAAATATTCACAAAAGAAAAAGACATCGGCCTCCCGTTGCATACTGGTTTTACTAATATTGAGTTAGTGTCCGTTTACCAAGGGACCATGGAAAGTGGGAAAATATTAGCTAATGCTAACAATCGCCAAATCATCTATCAATTGTTAGCTAGCGTGATACGTCTAACGATACAAACCAGTTAAGGTGTAATAGCTAGCTGTTGCAAATACAAACTACCTCGATAAATCCAAAGTATACACAGCAACAGATAGAGTAGAGTGATGACTTATGACTTTACAAGGAAATGTAATGATGTAGTGTTTGAAAATGTAATGAGTAGAAAACAGAAATTTTAGTATTGTGTGAAAGAAAAATGTAATAAAAGTGCTGGGGCCTCTGATTGTAAGTCAGGGTGTAAAGTCGGTCCTAAACTATATCTTGTGAGTACTTCGCTTAAAACCAACAGGGTTGCAATTTCTTACAATTTCTTTCATGAGCCACTCGGAAACATGAACACAAACAATATAAATATTACATCCACGATCAGGACGTAAAGACACAGGGCAGGGCATGTCCGTTTTCTTTTGCACTGTTATATATTTACTTAATGCGGATTATATTTTAACTTTATGCAACAAATTTAATGCCATTTCAGTAACAAACCATAACAATGAAAAATGCCTGCAAACGTAATCTGCATTTGAATAAAACGACAGGCCATGTAATATTACATTAATGGAAACTTACATAAATATACTATAAATATATTGTGGCATACACTACCAAGCCAATAACACCATTTGACAATACTTTGCACTCGCCAGGGACAGAGCTCGCTATACTCTATAATATATTAACACAGCTTTTTTAATAATTCATCCATTTACGTGTTCTGTTAGAGAATCCCTGCAAACTGTCCACATCCAGTCATCATAGACCACAGACCAACTACAGTTATATGCATTATATCCAAATTCACTTTTTATTTTGTGGGAACAGAATCACAGAGTAGATTTATCTGCAATGATCACTGAACCTACTAGTGCTCAGTTCCATCTTAAGTCTAATGCAACGATATAATTTCACGCCTCTATCCATTTATGCTGAAACTAGACTACAACTTGTGTTCAGCAGGAGCCACTGACTACAGAAACTTATACACAGTAATTGTACTTTTTAGAGTATATTCTGTATGCATTCAGTCATATTTTGCAGGCCCAGATTTTGTCTGGGCTGTCTTATACCTTCTTACCCACACTGATAATGCTGCGGTTAATGGAGAGAAGTGTTTTAAATAACTTAAATTCACACTGTACAGGCCTCACAGTTAGCATTCACCCACACTGTCCTCAGCCTACACATGGTGTGGGTAAGAAACCAAAGGTGCAAGACAAAGTGTGGCTGTCCAGATTAAATCAGGGCCTGCAAAATAAGACCAAATACATACAGTATATACACATTGTCTTATACCTTTGGTTTCTTATGCATAGTATGATAATGCTGAGGTTAATGGAGAGGAATATTATAGACACATTAACACTGTACAGACCTTACACCTACATCATCCTTTTGAACCCACAAAATGCACAGGTCACGGAGATTTCAATTTCTCAGTGTGTGTGAACTGATTTAACTTACCCTACTACACTGTGTGTGTGGTTTGTTTCCTTACCAACATCCAGCAAAGGACAACGTGCACTCTTTATTACATTTTAAACAAATTGTCTGTTGCAGTTGCAGTGCTTTAATTGCACATTTTTGCATTTTTCTTATTCTCATTTTCACTGTTTATTTGTGGGGATTTGGTCACATTAGATTTACATCTAAACACATGAAGCATTACTCTTAGCTGATGTCTAAAACCAGGCTCAACACTGGTTACATGATGGAAATGTACAACGACAACAACATTGAATGCTGTAGATGGCAGAGAGAGCAGGAGAGGAAAAAGGGAGTTACACAGGGGAACCACTGTGTGCAGTCAGAAAGATAGGTAGAGAGAGTAAACGCTGCAAGTGCTGTATGGAAACTATACTTATGTTGTGTGTTGTGGGAAGGAGAAAGATGCATGTATAGAAGGAGACAGAGAGAGAGAACAAACAAGAGCGGAGGCGGGATGTACGGAGGTTTCCCTTGTCCACTTCCTGCACTGTTGTCGTTTCATGGTCAACTTCCTGTCACATGACTTGTCAAACACTACAGATGTTTGATATAAACACAACTCTTCTTCTCACCCACATAAATACACAATCTGACAGACACACAAACATGCTCACACTCTCACACTTACATGCACAAGCTTACACTGACACACACACACACACACACACACACACACACACACATACACACATAGAAAGAGTGTTGACAGGAAGCTTTGCCACTCGCATATCATATATACACTCACATACACGCCTACGCTCTACCTGATGAAGCCTACATGTCGACTCATACGCATTTCAGACCTAAGACGAAGTGAGTCACTCACCACATGAGATGCTCAAGATAACACACACAACGTTGTGAACAATGGTTTTGGCAGAGGCTGTGCTTTTACCATGATCTGAGATCAGTTTTGTGGTCACTTCTAGGTAATGTTAAAACTCAAGTGGTGGACAAGCCAACAATTTACAAAAACTTTTACCTTGGCTTTCAGCAACATGCTACATTTGCCTGCATTGAGGTTTTTGGTAAAAGCCAGGATTTTTTCACAAAGGATTTCTACACGCTGACAAACCAACCTAGAATATAGCTGCCATGTGGAAAAATCAGATTGTGATGTTCTTTGTGCTGTGAGTACATTTACTTGTTTGTTTATCAGATTAGGATACAGTAACACATAGACTGAGCGGGAAAGAAAGAATAAAGGATGGAGCAAGACAGAGACGGAGGGAGATCCGTGACTCTTTCCCCAGGATGTGGTTTTCTTTTCGGGGTTTTAGGGGTGAGGTTCTCTCTGTGACAAATATAAGAGTTACTTTTGATCGGCAGCACCTGCTTTCACCAGCGTGTGTTCACGTGTGTTCCTGTCAGCATGAGTGTGGGTGTGCACCTTTAACATGTTTATATGAAATGTTTTTACATAGCAAGACGTGTAGTGGGGCAGAGGGGTGGAGGATGACTGGGGGAGAGAAAAAGAAAGAGTTTGCACGTGTGAAAGTCATGTAGTTTCATTTGTAAGCAGAGATCGCACACTACGGACTATCTTTATGTGTATGCATCGTGTTGAAGAAAAAGAAAGGAGCATGTAAGACAGGTATGTGCAAAGTAGGACAAGAAAAACCTGAAGTGATAGATGCTAAAATGTAATGATGATGTGCAAGTCTATTGAAAGTACCTATTTAGCAAAATGAAATACATCTTATCTCTCTTCCTCTTTTTCACTGTTTTCTTTTACTGGTTTGACACCTAATTTAATAACTGAAAAACAAACAGGAAATATCTTAGAGAAAGTAAATAGGGAAAAGGGCATTTGAGGTAAAAGCTATGAGGTAAAAAGTTTTTATTTGATGATCTGATTTAAAGTTTATTGTAAAATTATAACTGATCCTCTCTCTCTTGTTCTTTACAGTTTAAAAGATGCCATGACTGACTTATAAGCTTGGCAAGTAGAGGGCTTTTAAACGGCCCCGACATCTCTTTGGCACAAACGCATATCTAAACATAATGGCTGATCATACCGCTGAGTCTCCACCCTTCTCTGCCATGTACCGCCTTCAGACGCAAGGTCAAAGGCCAAACTACACCCTTTTTCAGAACAGAGAACAGCCTTTTCCTGTCAGCAGAGTAAACCAGTATGAAGAGAGCAACCTTTTGAATGACGCTGCTGACAATTCTGCCACTGCTGGAAGCATGAATGGAGTTGGTGAGCAGATAAATGCAGAATACTGGGACATGGAGTCTTTGATTTTGTCTCAACCTGTTGCCTTTAATAGACCCAAAGCACACAGTGAACGATATGAGGACGAATGGAATTCCAGTTCCCAGCAGCAGGATGCAATAGAAAATTTTGGTACCACACCAGGGAACAATCAGAAACTTGACTCTTTCTCTGAGGCATTTTATGTTCGAAACATATCTAGAATTGCCAACTCTGTTGATCAAGTTGGATACAATGTTGATCCAAACAACTCTCCAACCCTTCCACCTCTTCCCTCTTTCTCTTTCCCTCTGGTTCTGAGTCCTCCTCCTACACCTCTTCCTCAGCCATCTCTATCTCCTCCTAAAAGGGGGCTTTATCCCCCCGCTGCACAGACACTGAGCCAAGCACAATCACAGTCCCCTTCTGAAGGTTCTTTGCGGTTCTTTCCAACTCTTTCCTGTACCAGTTCCATTCATCCTGGGAGTTTCCCTACTTCTCACTGGGTTCCATTTCCCACTGATACCAGTGGGAGTGGAGACCCAACACAGCAGCTCCCTCAAGACCCGGGTCCATCAGCAGTCTACCCAGACGGGGTGGGGATTAATCTAAGACAGCTGAGTGCAACGGAGGGAGACACAGGTAACTGAAGTAGCACTTAAGGAAAATGCAGATTTTGTTTTACTTTTGTAAGACTTTCATTTCTGATAAACCCAGAATCTCTCTTCTGTCAGACTGTTCTCTAGAGACCTCACCATGCTCACCTCTGGTTCAGCATCCACCCCCACAATCTGATCCAAAACTTCAAATAGAGCATTGCCCTGTGACCTCTGAACATCACATGACATGGTCCCAGGTATGTTGTTTGGGCAGTTCTCTTTAATGACTAATATATCCAATTATTTCATTTTTATCACTCATCTATCTATAAAACTTTTTCCTCACAGATGATGCCATCATCTCAACCTTTCTGCCCCACAATCAATCACTTGAACACTCAGACAGAGGGACTGAGGGTGCACGAGGATACAAAGCCCATTACAGGGTTCCAGCGAACACCTTTTTTATGTTTGTCCAGTTCACAGGTATGGAGGATTCATAATAGGAAAATACTGATCTCAAGTACCAGTAGGAATGACAAGGCTCAGTGAATGACAATGAATTTTGGTTATTAGAATAATCCCTTGGCATTCTACACTGGAGTTCCATTCCACAGTGTTCTCCAGTCAGGAGCACTGGGGGGAGAACGGGAACATGTGACTCGTCACTACACTCCACTTCCCATGCTGAATCCCACTCGCAGTGGGACAGGGCTGTACTGTAACTTGCTGCCTCCACTGAACAACCAGGAACAGTGGTCAATGGAAACAGGGCATGGTGCACAACAGCGGTAAGAAACCTTAGTCTTTAAGAATTGAATCCTCCTCGGTTGTTTTTTTAGTGTAGTACCCTGCAGTACTCTGTACCCTGCTGCTGCAGAACTCATCAAATAAGTTGCATTTAAAAATAAATGAAAATGAACAATACACTATAATTTTAAGCAACTCATTCATACTCTGTTTTTACTTTACACACAAAAACTAGGCAAGTGAATATAGGGCCGGAGTTTCAGGCTGAGATACCTGATCTGCTTGAGCAGGAGGGGACAGAGTTCTGGCCTGAGGAACCGCTTCGGGAGGAATTGCTTTGGAAACCATGGGTGGAATTAGAGGGGAATGATGGCCTACTAGAGCAGGGTAGGTACCCCAGTAAAGACATGCTAACCTTAAATCACATACAAAGTACTTTTACATGTTTAATTAGACCTGCACCACATGAAAGTAGCCTTACTGACTGATGTCAAATGTCTGCCCACAGAACAAGTAGGACCAATACATGCTTCTTCCCATTGATAAAGTATTTTTGTTGTGCAGCTCCCTGTATGTTCTTTTCAACTATTTAATTTCCAGGAGTATTTCTTTAGCTTCCCCTTATATTCCACAGTCTATAGCTAATAAAATTTCCTTGATATACTCGAATGCGACACTTTTTCTATATTCATTTTCAGTTTCCACTGAGGGACTTCACTTCCCTTTTTGGCAAATTCACCACATGCTTTACTGTATATTAACTGACTTATCATGTCTAGAAGATTTCATTTGGTCTTTATTGAGCTCCTTAATCAGTTCAGTGGTGGGTTTTATTGCTTTGCGCATTTAAACATCATATGTTGGATTCCACAATACTTTAGTAAATAAGCACAAAATGTTTCTTTACACCTGAAATGGTATATTATTCTACCACCATATTTAATTAAACCACTAAAAGCAAAACAAATGTATCATGTGCTCAAGCTCTGACATGAGCTAATCACATTTCAAAGATGATAAGGCATGGCTTGAATTACATTACAATTTATCCTGTCTGTAAAACTTGGCACAGGCAACAGTTCTGTAGGCTGATTGATATGTACATTTCTACACTTAAATATGGCTTTATTTTCTTCATGATTAGTTTTCTAGCCATGCCTATAAAAAGTGTTCCCTAAAGTTTAAGCATAGTGTGAAAAGGGTATATAATTTGATAACAAGCTGATAACAGGAGAGTGTGTCTACAGATGCCAGTGTGCAATTAGGCTAAAAATCAAATTCAGCTGCACTGCCCCAATACCTCTGGAGTATACTGCATGTTTTTGGCTTGTTCAAAAACAGACAGATAACAATGTGGAATTCTTTCACAGTGGAGAATCTTCTAGATCTCAGTACGTCTACTGCTTTACCTGGAGGTGTTGCTAATCTGGAGCTTGCCCTTCATAGCCTGTCCTTATGTCAAGGAAATGTATTGGTGAGGAAATAAAACTAAAATCTTGGTTATAGTTTACATTTGAGATGTGTTTATGACATTCTCTTTCTACATACTGTTTCTATTACAGGCTGCTTTGGAGAGGATGTTTTTCTCAAACTCAAAACCCTCTAGAGACTACCATTATTCTGGTACAATTCTACCTCTTACTATTGTCACAGAAACTGTGGACTAAGAGATCTAGTTCATTTAAGTTTGAAAGCAGCAGAACTGTACATGATGGTCATACAAATGAATTAGATTGAAAAGGATATCCAAATTAAGACTCTACCTCCGGGTTTAGCTCATTTGCAGTTTGTTCCACAATACAGTGCATTGTATTATTTCCCATCAATGTTCATATATCATCTTTACTAATGTAAATCAAGGATGCTTTGTTTATTTATATTTACTCATTTGACAGACAGTTCATACTGTATTTGTTTCACCTCTTTCAAATCTCTGGTCCCTCTCTTTCAGGCAGTGACATCTGGCGGTTGAGTGAGCAGAATTTGTTTAATAAGGCTTATGCCATGTATGGCAAAGACTTCTCATTCATTCACAAAATGGTATGTTAATCGCATAACATACAGTACCTTTGATATTTGAAATATTGACAGCTCAAGTCAAACATGACGATATACCACAGGTGCAGACAAAGGGAGTGTCACAGTGTGTGGAATTCTACTATCACTCCAAAAGGCTCAGAGAGAAACAGAGGAAACTGAAAGAGAAAGAAGCACAACAGCAACAAATGGCTGCAGAAACGCTTTCTCCAACTAATCAGGTAAAATGATATTTTTTTCTTCATAAAATGTTAATAGATTCTGGCTCTACCAAGTCATATAACAGTAATAAAAACCCTTAAATAATAAAGTAAGCTTGACTGAAAGTGTCCTTTGTTTACAGGTCATGGTCATTAACCCTATTAATGTAGACAGGCTAATTCATACACCTGCACTGGCTCCAAACTTTCCCTGCAAACAATGTGGAAAGTAAGTGTATTCCTTCATATATGGCAGAGGTTCTCAACATTAGTCTTTGGGGCCCATGTGCCCGCACTGTTCCTTAATCCTCCTGAACCTGCTCATCTTCAAACATTTTATGTGCAAATATAAAATACCTATTATACTATAAATAAATAAAATATATTATGAATAAATAAAATACCCAATACATGACATGGGTCCCAGCACAATTATAGTAAAATATAATAATATGCAGTACTGTGCAAAAGTTTTAGGCAGGTGTGAAAAAATGCTTTAACAGTTTATTTTCATCAAGTAACAAAATTCAGTGAATGAACAGAAGAGAAATCTAAATCAAATCAATATTTGGTGTGACCATTCTTTGCCTTCAAAACAGCATCAATTCTTCTAGGTACACTTGTATACTGTTTTTGAAGGAACTCAGCTGGTAGGTTGTTCCAAACATCTTGAAGAACTAACCACAGCTCTTCTGTGGATGTAAGCTTCGTCAAAGACTGTCTTTTCATGTAATCCCTTTTCATGTAATCCCAGATAGACTCGATGATGTTGAGATCAGGGCTCTGTGGGGCCCTCACCATCATTTCACGTATTTTTCTTGTTCTTCTTGATGCTGAAAATAGTTTTTAATGACACTGGCTGTATGTTTGAAGTCGTTTACCTGCTGCAGCATAAATTTGGGGCCAATCACACGCCTCCCTGATGGTCCTGCATGATGCATGATACACCATTAATCCTGACCAAATCTCCAACTCTATTTGCAGAAATGCAGCCCCAAACTTGCAAGGAACTTGCAAACTTGTTTCTTCAAAACAGCTTAAACATTACATCTTGAAACCCCAGTCTGCTTTGAAAGCTTTGTCTGGGAGAGCCTTGTGTCTTGTTGCTTGTCAGTTAATGACTGTGTTTTAACCTACATGTGAAACTGAAGATCATTAGCACCTGTTTGATCATACATGTGACAATAATCCTACAAAATCCCTGACTTTGTGCAAGTGTACCTATAAGAATTGCTGCTGGTTTGAAGGCAAAGGGTAGTAACACCAAATACTGATTGGATTTAGATTTTTCTTTTGTTCACTCACTTTGCATTTTATAAATTGATTTAAAAAAAAAAAATATATATATATATATGTATGTATGTATATATATATAGTTTGTATGTTTCAAAGCATTCTTAGTTCACAGCATTTTCCACACCTGCCTAAAACTTTTGCACAGTACTGTATATCTTTATTCAATGGAAAGTTTCATAAATCATGCTTCAGAATGCAGACATTGTGTGTTAATTTTAGGACAACATATTCCAGCACACAGATGCTCTTGGATTCCTTAATATAAGTTAGAAAAAGCACTAAATCTTTCTTAAAATATAAAGTTAAAAATGCTGTCATTAATGCCCTGTTTGTTTCTCTCATTCTGCATAAATTATTCTCAGGATGTTCTACAAGATCAAAAGCAGAAATGCTCATATGAAGATCCATCGTCAGCAGCAGGAGGACTGGAGGGAGAGAATCCATTCAAAAAACCACCTTAACCTGACCCAGGTCCTGCAGAACCAAAATCGAACCCTGGCCAATCCAAACCAGCTTGTCACACAGGGTCACCCAAACCAGTTATTGACCCAAAGCCTGATCCAGAATCTGGTGCAGTCTCAAGCCCAGCTTGCTTTTATCCAGAGTAGCAAGACTCAAAGTCCTTGTTTCACTACTGCCATCAGCAGTACAAATTCCACACAAAGCCCACAGATGGCTTCCAAAGCCCCAGCTCTACCACTTTACAGGGCCCCCCAACAGACATGGGGTGCCATTCATGGTAGCATGGAGTCTGGTCTGTATTATGACTAACAGAGATGCACAGATTTAACTTTTTAGTTACTTCTTAGTTAATTCTCCTTGTCCATACCAGGAACAGTAAAACTGACACATAGCTTAATTTTGTACATAAGTGAATTTAAAACTATCTTCATTAAATGTCACTTCTGACTTCACACACATGGTCTTCAAATCTTTCTCAGCATGATATAGATTTCATAAATTTTTTGGAGAGTTGGTCTCCTACTATACAGGCTTGCCTAATGGGCATTATCAATGTTTTCATATCATTGAGTCATATTTAAGACAAATCAATATTAAAATAAAAATGCTCACTTGTATGTTTTATTCTGATAACCGACTTAACATCAGTGAAATATGACACCACCAGGATCTCATTTGCACAAGACACTATGTCATTGTAAATCTGTAAACATATTGAGTGAGAAGTTGTGCTGCAAAGAAACTTATTTTAAAAATGAAACTTGCCAGAGTCTATAATGTAGAGTTATAAAACAAACCTTTACCCTGGTTCCATGTGTATTAAGTCTAAAGGAAAACAGTACTCTGCTCTCATCAGTCTCATTTGATTTGGAGAATATCCAGGAGGGTGGACCTGGGTGAGGCTGCTGTGTAGAAAACCTTTAGTGATAATTACAATACTCATCCCCCCCTCAGTAGGACACACAGGGGAAATGTATCTGCATTAAAACCATGAACACTTTTTGCACATTGTATTAAAGAAGACTGAAAATCTTAGTTAAAACCATTTTGGCAAATATGAGTGCAGACTAGCCAATGTATGAAAACAGGTACTGCAGTGGTTTAAACTGCATGTGAACTTCATGTGGCTGGTTTGTCCCAATTTTCATGCTAAGGAGCTATGAAACTGCCACATCATATAATTTAATACTTACAGATTACAATGAACAATGATATAATATTATAAGCTTTTATATATAGTACTGTGCAAAAGTTTTAGGCAGTTGTAGAAAAATGTTGTAAACTAAGAATACTTTCAAACCTACAAATAATAATTGTTTATCTTTTATCAATTTACAAAATTTACAAAAGTGAGTGAACAAACAAAAAATCTAAATCCAATCAGTATTTGGTGTTACGACCCTTTGCCTTCAAACCAGCATCAATTCTTATAAGTACACTTGCACAAAGTCAGGGATTCTATAGGATTATAGTCAGGTGTATGATCAACCAAATATACCAAGCAGGTGCTAATGATCATTTTGATCAAATTGATAATGATCAATTTCATGTGTAGGTTGAAACATAGTCATTAACTGAAACATACACAAATAGAGAATACATAAACTGCAGAAATGGGCAACACTGAGGATTGTAGACGCAGTGGTCGGCCAAGGAAACTTAATGCAGCAGAAGACAAACACATCAAGCTTACTACCCTTCAAAATCAGAAGCTGTCCAGCAGCGCCATCAGCTCAGAACTGGCAGAAACCAGTGGGACCCAGGTTCACCCATCTACTGTCTGCAGAAGTCTGGTCAAAAGTGGTCTTCATGGAAGAGTTCAGCCAAAAAGCCAAACCTCCGACATGGAAACAAGGCCAAGTGACTCAACTATGTACGAAAACATAGGAACTGGGGTGCAGAAAAATGGCTGCTGGTGCTCTGGACTGATGAGTCAAAATTTTAAATATTTTGCTGTAGCAAATAAATATCAATAACAAAAATGCACTGTACTGTATATCTTTATTCAATGGAAAGTTTCATAAATTTATCATGCTTCAGAATGCATATATATATATATATAATATAATACATAATATATATATACATACAGTGTATCACAAAAGTGAGTACACCCCTCAAATTTCTGCAGATATTTAAGTATATCCTTTCATGGGACAACACTGACAAAATGACACTTTGACACAATGAAG
>JAOUQY010000044.1:10650066-10660570 GCA_028566355.1 Doras micropoeus | reverse complement strand
GTACACACACACACACATACAAATAAATGCATAAATCTATTTGTTTTATAATAACATAGACTTGTATATATCGAATAACATAGAACAGCATTGAACTAACTTTGTTTTAACTAATTTATCAGGTTTTTCAAGCAAGTGTTACAACTACCCTTCTGTCTGGTACAATAAACCCCACCCATGGGGTAAGTTGTAACTGCACATCCCATCACCTTTGGCAGGATTGTACATGAACGCTAGGTGCTTGGAACAAAGTCTTCATTTGTAGCAGAGATGTACATGTTGCTTGTATGCGAAAACATGAGTATTTTATTCTAAATATTTGTTCAGTTATTTAGCAAAAACCAAAATGTGTTAGGTTGGGTCCGCTCTTCCTTAATTGTGGGGAACAAGTGTTACTGATATCTTACATAAGCATGTGAGTGTGTAAATGAGTGTGTGTGTGTGTGTGTGTGTGTGTGTGAAGGGGGGGGGGGGTGAGTGGTGACTCAGAAAGTGTGTGTGAGTGGGTGAATGAGGGCATGTTTTTTTTTTTATCTTGTATGAATCTGATAGGCAAATCACTTAAAAATCACATTACATAACCTTTCAGGATAAAAAAAAACTAATACGGTTCAAATAGGGCTTGAAAGCGCGTCTACACGAGTAACAGCAGCCCAGATGCCAGATTTAGACGATAATTTGTCTAACTAAACAGTTTTAATTGTTATTGATTGTTTGTATTGTTAATAAAACAGATCATGACACTGTTTACCGTCAGCACTCTATATGTTATTCGTGGCAGAGACACTAAAACGATGTTTATAAAGAAAGTGATAAAGATGTAATTTGTCCAAAATGCTTTACTCGCTCGTGTTAGAGAATCGCTTGGCTCGTTTAGCCTATAAGAGTTGCTGAAAAAGAACCGATTCTTTTGCGAGTCGCCTGTTATATTCTCAGAGTATGAGGAAGTGTGCGGCGAGAATTCAGCAGCACAGGTCTGACAACTCGCATAACCAGAACGTGATTTTTCCGCTGCAATTTCGGAAAAAAAAGTTTTTAGCTGTGAGTCGGTGGCACGCTCACAGACAGACGCCAGTTTCGAGGCTGAGGCTGCGGCGGTCAGAGCGCTCGAGCTCACTCCGGGGAAGCAGCACAGTGAGCGCGCGCATTCTCACCGTCTGCAGTCGCGCTCAAGCTCTGCGAAACGCGTGTGCACTCGGGACCAAGCAAAAAAAAAGAAAATGTGCACGCACTGCGCGTCCGCAATGACGGAGTGGAAAACGGTGAACGAATGGTGAAGTTGCAGCAACAGTAGCAGCAGCCGTGCGTGACAATGCATCGGATAGTGCAGAGGAGGCGTGCTGGGCCGCTCCGTTCCGCGTGGTCGCTGCTCGGTGCCGTGGCGCTCGCGCTCGCCGCCTCCAGCGCCGTGTTTACCGCATGGACGTGGCGACAAACCCGAGACCTGACCAGGTCCGTCCAAAATCTGAGCGACCGCTTGGATCAGGTAGACTGTACATCCTGCACAGAACCTGCACATTTCTGACATAGCATTCATTTGACATTGCATCAACTATGCAAACTTTCCCCATAAAATACCATTTGAATAAGAGGAGGCGTGGGTCATATGCATCACCGAAATGTGTTGATTGTCTTATCATATGGCTGACTTGTATAACTAAAAATGTGCATTTATTATTGCTGACGATAACGAATCGCCTTGTTAGCTGTGGTCGCATCAGAGTGCCTGGGGAATACTGTTACCAGTTTTTTTCTGTCTATAAGTGTTGCCTAAATCAGGTTACCAACCTGGAGATACAAGTGGCATGTACGGATGTTTAGAAATGAGGTGGACCTTTATAGGACAGTGCTGCATTTGCAGAACATCTTTTTTTTTTTTTAACTTTGCGCAAAGTGAACAGCCACACAATGAATTTTGGCTTCATAGTAACCCTGTAGTTTATATTCGGTCACATTACTACATTTGGGATTTAAATCAGCATGAGATAAATAGGATTGATTAGGTCTGTATGAAGTGCATGGAAGTAATAGACTTCTCAAACATCATTAAAATTGCAGAATCACTGCCTGATCAAAAGTCACCACCGATTTAAAAGCTTTCCTTCTGGCTCAGTTCCAGTATCGTCCTTTACTTTCAGGAGCTCGAATGTGGCCTACCTTAAACTGTTTACTATCCAGCAGCAGCAACTTAGGCTTGTGGGTGGTGACAACTTTCTCAGAAAGGAAAGAAACTTCTAGCGCCGCTGGCCGGTCGGTAATAAACTCGGCTCAGTGCTCCGCTGGATAATTTTGTAATTGTGCGTCCTGCAGGCCGACATTCTTCTAATGGCCCTCTCACGCGTGTCTGGGCACTGCTTTAACCGTCTGGCTGCTTAGTGAGGGCATTTCGGGCAAAAGCGCACACGCTGTGCTCTTGATTAAACAAACAGCTGTGGTAGCGCTTGTGGGGGTCCGTGGGGCGCGTTTTTATCGTTTCAGCGGAGAGGCACTGCAAGTTGTGGCTTATTTGGCCTGAGCGTTTCTGCCAAGCCACGTTTAGCGCAATTTACTGGAACTGCTGGTTCACTTGGCGCGCGCATGCGCCCGAGCAGGCAAAAGCAGCCTGTCCAGTGTCTCCCATAAGTGTGTGTGTAATTATGGTGCGCAGTGATCGGTAGACTGCCATTCGCGGAGGAAGTGCAGTTGACTGCTACACAATGCAAAGCTGCAGATGTGAGCCCGCGCACACTCCATTCACTACTTTTTTTCATGGTTAAGAGTTTGTAAACGGGGTAGTCTGTTGCAGGGTTCTGTTAAGAGTCCCCCAAGAGGGATGAACTGAATAACTACACAGTATGGTTTGTTAATGGTTAAATATGGTTGGCATTTGCAGTGCTTGTATTTGTTGAAGTCTGTAATATGCCTATGAGGTCGCTGTCCAGTTACTAAAATATTTCATTGCATACTGTTCCAATATCATAAGCAATGAAATGCTTAATCATCATAAGAGTGATGATTAAGCATTTCATTGACATGATCACACAAAAATAAGGATATATATTTAGAGAAGTGGGTTTTAGATGTTCTGTTTTGAGCCTGAATGGGAAATGGTCTCATGCAGGGTTCCACAGAACCCTTAATGGTTCTCACAGGGAAACTGAAGACCTTTAAGGAGCAAGAGTTTGTCTTTTCAACGAAATTACATCGTGTCCACTAATGTGTTTTAATCCATTGTATTGACAATATGAAACAAGATAAAAAAATTTCCATATGTGCTTTTTTGCGTTCTGTTACTTTTCCGTAACAGACACATGTATCCACATGCTGATTCAGCAAGCAGACGAGTCACACATGACTCTGGCACTAACTTTGTGCTGCATAGTGAGTTGAGTTAAATGTGCACTAGCCTCTGTGGCATTCACTTGATTTAGGCTATAAAAAAAGTTCACATTGCTCAAAGCATTTTTGGCCCAATATTGCATAGACCTGTTGCATTTCTTCCTCACACAATATGGCTCTTATTAAAAAAGCCTGTTTGAATTGCTGACAAAGCTTGCATGCCGGTCATAATTTTTTACTAATGTTGTTCTTGGTCCAGTCTCAACAAGGTCGTTTAAACATGCCAGGAATCCGTAGCTTTAAAAAAATGTCTTGTGTGGCAACTAGTTTTGTAGATGACCTATAAATAGAGATGTGTTGAAGTGTGTGCTTGTCTCCAGGAAGGGAGATGGTAGTGTTTGTTTGTGTCTGGTTCTGAAAAGTCTGTGGGTTTGATTATTACACAGGCTTAGAGTGCTGGCCACATGAAACACCAATTAATATCAACACACTCCTCCTGCGTACCCAAACGCCACACATTTATGCCCCCACCCCCACCCCCTCTGTCTTTCTGTCTCTGTCAGGTGAATTTGCAGCGTAAGGCTATTGTCCAGCTTTTCCTGGAGAAGAGGGAGCTGCTGGAGAGCTTGAGAGTGAAGAGAGAAGGTACTGAGAATAAATGACTTCAAACATGATTCAAAACATGAAATAATTAGTTCTTTCTGGTTAATATATTGACAAGTAAAACTGGCAAGCATGGCATGAAGTAAAAATACAGTAAATTGACACAAAAAAAAATGCTTCACAATAAAGAGGTAAAATTATTAAATTGACATGGGGACACATGAAGGCTCCATATTGCTGTTGAGGAACTAAGCTATAAAACACTTATAGTATGCTTGAGCATCGTCTGTAAAATATGCATCAGTTTCCAGTTGCTATCTGAGACAACAAAAAAAGAGCTTTGGATGACATTTACAGAGCCTTGGACAGCATGGCATCTTGGGTAAACTAATGGGCATATGTTTCTAAAAGTTGCAACTGGAAGCAGGAGGCAACATGCTGAGTGGCAGGAGAAATTGCAGGTTTGAGCTGGACATGCACCCAGCAAAACCAACTGGCACGAGGGCCGCACAGGGTTGGCGGTTTTGGGGACATTCTAAATCAGCTGACCCCATTGCTGAAGCCTGAAATAACCTTAGTTTATTTTGTGCAAAAATGAATGCTCTTTGATAGCTCCTGCAATTATGTGATAAAGCATCGGGCCTAGTTAAGCAAGTGCAGAAGGAGCATGGTGCACTAACAGGGGAAAAATAGCAGCCGGTCTGCAATAATGACCAAAAAAATTAAGATTGGTTTATAACAGAGGGATGATTAGAGACTTATTGGACAGCTGAAATGCTTCAACAGACACCTGACAACTATACGGCATCAGAGCCAAAATGCTCAGCCACAGTCTTTTTTTTTTTTAAGCATGATTGTTCTCTTGCCTAAATATAGCAGCCCTTGGGGACAGTGTGAGGCTGCTAGTTCACCCAGTTTGCCAGCAATAACATTTGGGTGAAGTGCTTCTCTGGACCTCCTTTGATGTGTATGGTCTGTGGTCTGAGTTCAGATTGTTTGGCTCATTTTTTGAAGGTCTGCTGAGAGTTCAGGCAGCCCTCATAAACCCAGACGCTCAAGAAAAAAATAGAAAAAAACCCCAGATTCTGCGGAACATCTATTAATTTATTACAGTTAGCTGAATAGTAGCCATGGCCATTGCTCTCTCCCCCAATCGCACATGGAATCTTTACAGCTCCTTCAGGGTCACAAATGATCCAGTGTCTTTATTCTTATACAGGAAATAGAACATACTATGCTTGAATGTGATAAAACAATGGCCGAAAGGTGTAGAATGGAACAAAGGGAAGAAATATTTGGCCATCTGTACAGACAATCAGGGCTTCAGTTGTTCAGCAAATGGTACTACAATAGGTTAAATTGTCTGTGTTTGTATCTGCACAGCTGTTCTATTCAGTAACTTTCTGAGGCCCACATAGTCACCTTGCTTCTTATCTTTCTACCAGAATTCATTCCAGATTCCTTCAAACATTTATGACTTTTTCCAAAACACTTCTCCTTTTTCCTTTATTTTGTAAGCTGGAGGGGCAAAAGGAAAAAATGGAAATGGAAGGAAGGTGGCCTCTCACTCTGAGAGTAAGTTGATAAAATTGAACTTTATACACACATGATAATAGACAATTGCTAAGCTTATTATCGGATAAGTTCTCAGGTCTGAAAGCTGTAGAATGGAGGAAAGGGAAGAAATGTTTTGAACATCTGGACAGACAATCAGGGCCTCAGCAGATCGAGAAATGGTACTATGTTAATCCAAGGTGTTTGTATCTGCACAGCTGTTCTATCCAGTAACTTGCTGAGGCCTTGCACAGACACCTTGCTTATTATCTCTACCAGAATTCATTCCAGAAACATTTATGACTTTTTTTCCAAAACATTTCTCCTTTTATTTTGCAAGCTGGAGGGACAAAAGGAAAAAATGGAAATGCAAGAAAGGTGGCCTCTCACTTTGAGAGTAAGTTAATAAACACAAAGTATACACAAAGTTAAGACACATAATAGTAGATAATTGCTAACTTTATTATCCCAAAGTTGCTCAAATCTGCCTCTTGTTTTCAACAGTAACCAAAGAATCCTTCAAAACAGGTAAGACAAAACAAATCATTTTATTGAAATACTGTGTGGAGTGGAGTGTACTAATGTGTGTGTGTGTGTGTGTGTGTGTGTGTTATGTTGCAGTGGGAAATGAGGGAATCATTAAAGGATGGACTGAGCAGTACCTGAATATGACCCAGGCGGTGGAGTATAACACAGAGACAGGCACTTTTAAAGTAGTTCGGAGGGGTGTCTATTTCCTTTACTGTCAAGTAAGATGCTACAATTGTTCTTTTTATTTCCATAACTCATGAATATGCATTAAAAATCCACCCCTACATTGTTTAAATACTTAATTGTTAATACAATTCATTAATTATTCTAGCACCTGTCTTTGACAAATTTTTTCCATCTCATCACTCATTTTTTTTCCTTCAGGTACATTTTAATGAGCAACAGAGTCAGTATGTGAAGCTGGAAGTGTCTGTCCCTCAGGGCCCCTTACTTCAGTGCATTGAGGGATACAGCACCACTCCAACTACAGGTTTTAAACAGTTCCACTTCCTGAAGCCATGCCAGGTGTCTGGCCTCCTGCTCTTAGAGAAAGGTGCTGAACTCAAGGCTGTGACCAGAAGTCATTTCACCCTGCAGGACTCAGGCAGACACTACTTTGGCCTCTTCAAGGTGAACTAAAGGATCAGCCACACAGTTCAGCCTCATTGACTGCAATATTTTTGGAGTTCTATCACAGTCAGTACTTACTGGCTGAATGAACCATTGGTGGTTCTTTTGTGTACCTGCATTTTTTTCAAAAGCTGATACATTTGATAAGGTCCATGCAGTCATGGCTGTGAATGAGGCAAGGATGTTTCCAGAGGCACCTGCGAGTAGTTCAAATAAAGACCATACACATAAATATGGTAATAATCAGGATGGTAAAGACCAGGAAACCATGACTGCTGGACAGTTACAGTGCATCTTTATTGTATTACCTTGGTTTGGACATAAGTGCATAAACACTGACCACCAACTGTGCTTATACATTTACTTGTAGCCTGATAAGGACATTGTTCCAGACACTTATCTGCCTTCCCTAAACAGTGGCATGAACAGGTTGAACAGAAGGTTCAGTGTTGGTGGTGTCAAGACTGGACATTAAAAGGTGGACATGTGAGATTTCATCATCGATTGTTAGGTTGGATCATTCATTTGCTCTGACTAACATATGGTTGTTATTGGATCAGTTCAGCTTTGAAGATTTTGATTACCAAATACACACTAAGTAGTACTTTTTATATGCCCTTATTACTGACCTTCAGACACTTCAACTAAAGCTTTAAGTGCCTAGTATATTATTATATAATTGTTTTATATGATTGTGAAAATACAGTACAGATTGGCATGAAGTGGTGGTATGCTAAGAACTTACAGTACTGCACATCCATGTGTTCGTTATAGATAGATGAAGCTTGTAACAAAGTCACAATATACTTGTTTTTTAATACAAGGCACATTCAGCTGTTAATGTTTTTTAGAGGTTAATGTACAGATTTTATACAAGCTTTATTGCATTTAATCTCACTGGTTAATCATGTGTGAAAAAAATAGCATTTCATTGTAAAAAAAAATATGTAAATGTCTCTTGGCCACCGAAAAAAAATGACAGTTAATTAGGTCTGAAATGAAATGTTGTTTAAATGCACAATGTGCTGATTGGATTTCTGCATCATACCTCAGCTTCCCTTTTGTATATCTGCACCCCCATTGTTTCCCCTTGCCCTCAACTCTCACTTCCTTTATCATCTCAAGTAAATAGCCAAAAACCCTGGAGCAGTAACGTATTCCCATTTCCACCCCCCACCCCACCCCCCTTCCTCTTGCCATTTTTCTTTATTTCCACTTTTTGGGGTTGCTCCTTGCACACAATCCACATTTGGATTGCTGCAGGGGTTTCTGCTGTTCAGACACGGCGTCCAAGATAAACCCGTCTGGGTTGAGGTGAAGTGTGGAATGACAGTGTGTGTGAATGTAAATGCACGATCAGGGTAACTGCAACGGCAGTTAAAATTTCATTGCTCTTTCGCTTGAATCTGAACTAATTTGTATATGATGTACTTTTTCATTTGATTGGCCTTAAACGAGCTCTTTGACCATTAAAAACTGGTTAACTGAATTACACTATTACATAACCCCAAAAGTTAAACAGAGCCAGAGATTATAATAATGGCCAAACTGAATGTGTGTAAGAGGTTGCAGTTTCTATTTGTTATAACTGTCATCATTTGATTTTACACAATAAATAATGTTAAAAACATTGCCAAAATGCTACGGCGTCTTGTTTACCGGGGTATATGGATTAATGGCCAGGTTTTGACTCGTGTATGACATTAGGAACTGAGATGAATCATTTACAAGTTCTTTTGTCTAATGACTACAGGCTGAAAACCGTGATGACAGACAGTTAAGAAAATCCTGTTTTGCTTTAGTGCTTTTGCCCTTCCCATAATAAGCTCTTAGCACAGCTTTACGTTTTCATTCAAATCTTTATTACAAACAAAACAAAAGAAAAGAAAGATGCAATATTAACATGTTCCATTCGTCCATCCGGAGTCAAATCACAACATAGCCACTGATTTGGAACTGGTTCGGAACCACAGCTTACACAGTGACACTTATTAATAAATGAAATGTTGGAAAAGAAACAACAAAAAATTTTTTAGAAATACAGACTGGACAGAAAGTGGTGCTTGATTTAACACTTAGACACTCCCAATTTTAACCAAGCACTAAAATGTAAATTTCTCAGTCTTTACACAGGAGGTATGTAAGGGAGTAGAGCAAATAAATTAAATTTTCAACTCGTTATCTATCTCTTTGAGTTGAGGCCTAGCTAAGGATAATGTAAGAGCAAGCAGGTGCAGAATTACATACTCTGTTCAACTCTTTACAGTTGTTTTGCTGTTAAGGCGCTTATGTCATTAATACTGTGCATTTCAGCAGCCAAAGGTGTCAAGATTAAAAGTTTTCAGAGACAACTTAGGGGTTTTGCTTTCTAATCTTTAGTTATAATAGATGAATTCAGTATATTGTCAATGCATTTTAGGATTACATGAGTGATCCACTGTGTGCAGGTTGCTTGCAAGCCCCAAATCTGCTGTAGATCGCAAGCTAGAAAGATGTTAATCGTTCCGAAGTTCGTTCAACCTCTTCGTTGGCTATTATAACAATATGCTGTATATAGAGAAACATCATGGACCAAACATACAAAGAATTATCGTTCTTTTTTTTTCCTATTTTCATTTGGTAGAAGCTTCGCAATCGTAACATCAAGGACGACATCAACAGTAACAATAATTATAGGTGCTAGGAACAAGGATTAAAAACACAGAAAAACACAACGAACTGAGTTTAAATATGCAAACAATTCAAAGATTGTAAAAAGGAGAAAGAGAAATATGAAAAACAAAGTGGAAATGAGTGCTGAGACATAAAGAAGTGAGTGATTTTTTTTGTGTCTCCATTAGAGAAAGGAAGCATAGAATGATGTGGAGGTAGGGAATGAGAGAATGGAGCCAGAGGGAAATTAGAGTAGGTAAAGCACTGTTGAACTTGATATACTAACCATCACGAAGATGACAGGTAAAAATACTTTCAGATGTTTAATTCAATGACATTTCAGGGCTTAATTTGAATGTGCCAATATTAAATATGCAACAATGCTTGTGTTCCAAAAGCTAACTGCCATAAAGGCCTGTCTATTCAAACAAGAGACCATGACTAATGCCCATCTTAAACGTCTCTCCTTTGTAATCATATCAGGCAGCTCAAAAATCCAACTCTTATGTGGAGTAATTACAAAAGCCAGAGCTGCATCTTAAAGAAACTGATTTCATCTTAAAAACCGTAACTGTTAATGTACTGAACAGCACTATTCTGAGCATTGGCTTTACAGCTACCTGTACTGAGGTGACAAGAAAATCCTGCTGTTGCTGAGACTGTAGTATGGAACAGGAGGCACAGCTGGATGCATGGATCTTTCTTTTAACATGAAGCACAGAATGGGAAAGCATGCTGCTGAAACAAGGGGATGATATAAAGCCTGGCAACTGCTTTTACACACACATGCAGCTTCATCTCTGATTCAGAGGGAGGCAGGATGCTAATGAGGTTCTGTAGTTGTGTGTGTGTGTGTGTGTGTGTGTGTGTAAGGTGTTTTTTGTGTCTCTGAGTAATCCCAAGTGTGAGCAGTTGGTTCAAGGCAGAACTTGAGTGAGAATAGATAGACAACAAGGAGTATATGTGTGTGTGTGTGTGTATGGGGAAAGTGTTCTGTTTTGTTTATATAGCCTGTTACACTGGTTTTCATCAAAGCAGTGCTCTTATAATAACTAGGTAGTTTGCCAGTTAAAGATCTGTGATATGTGCTCAGAGTTTTCCCCCAATTTGTTGTTCATTTTGCCAATTATATTCTTGATATAACATACTTTCATCACTTTAGGTCTGCTAAGACAACAAGAAAAAGGCTTGATTTGTGCGTGTGTGTGTGTGTGTG
>JAOUQY010000044.1:10522718-10532766 GCA_028566355.1 Doras micropoeus | reverse complement strand
ACAGAAAGGACCCAGACCGCCCCACCCGGGGATCGAACCCGGGGCCTTCTTGCTGTGAGGCGACGGTGCTACCCACCAAGCTACAGTGTCGCCACAAAGACACATGTATTGTTAATGTTAGCTATACAAGCAGTCAGTTAACAATTCATACTGAATGAGAAATATTCTCTAAGGTAAGATGATTGTGGCATTGCATGGTTACTGTTTTTAATTCTTTATTCATTCAATCTTACATTTACAATGCATCTTAAATTTACCAATTTATCAGTTGATTGCCGGGCGACACGGTGGCTCGGTGGGTAGCACCGTCGCTTCACAGCAAGAAGGTCCTGGGTTCGATCCCCGGGTGGGGTGGTCTGGGTCCTTTCTGTGTGGAGTCTGCATGTCCTATAATATAAAACAATATTTAAACATGATTTTTTTTAAATGTAGTTTACATAAATGGTAATGTTATTGTTTTTCTCCTATTAGACTCTTTCTATTATAAATGTATTAATATAGTAATAAAACTATTTTCTGTGAAGAAATTGTGTATCTCAGTGGTTGTCAACTCTGGTCTTGGAGTACCCATTGCCCTGTATATTTTAGTGTTTTTCCTTATCCAAACACACCTGATGCAACTACTCAGCTATATATTGTGTAAAGTGGGTGTGTTCGAGCAGGAAAAACTATAATCTGCAGAACAGCAGTACACCAGGAGCAGGTTTGGGTTAAATAATGTGTATTGTAATGTAATGTAATAATTTATATTATACATTGACTAATTTACATTATTACAATGACTGATAATTTACATATTCTAAAATAATCTTAAAATAAGTAACACAGAACAACTGAAACTGCTGGAGGTGATCAGGAGAACTTCCGGAGCTGGACCGGAGCTGATCCGGAGCTGATCCATATATAAAATGAGGAAATCTATAAAATCCTCAAACCGGATCTGTACCAGTATTGGCCGTTGTGCCAAAGGAAACACCATTACACCACCTCCTCCAGCCTGGACTTTTGACACAAGGCACCTTGGGTGCATGGATTCATGCTTTCTGTTCTTGGTTGACAGGAGAGGAACCCTATGTGGTCTTCTGCTGTTGTAACTCATCCACCTCAAGGTTCAACATGTTGTATATTCTGAGTTGCTCTTCTGCTCACCACAGTTATACCGAGTTACTGTAGCTTTTGTGTTGGCTCAAACCAGTCTGGCCATGTTCTGTTGACCTCCCTCATCAACAATGAGTTTCTGTCTGAGTAAATTGTAGAGAACGTTGTATGTGTAAATCCCAGGAGATCAGCAGTTATAGAAATACTCAAACTAGCCCATCTGGCACCAACAATCATGCAACAGTCAATCACTGAGATAATATTTTTCCCCTATTCTGATGGTTGATGTGAACATTACCCAAAGCTGCTGGCCTCTATCTGCATGATTTTATGCATTACACTGCTGCATGATTGGGTGATTAGATAATTGCATGAATGAGTAGGTGTACACATGTTCTTAATAAAGTGTTCAGTGAGTGTAAATGGTCATATTTGGGCAATTGGCACATATTATATATAAGGAGCCAACCTGAAGGAGATTCTCTTGAAGTTTTGAGAGACAAGGACACAGGAAAGACACCGAACCTGCACAAGGTTTAAGTTGTTTTTTTTTTCAGACAGCCTGATGTAGGTAATACTACCTCAAATGACCACACGGTGGCTCAATAACAATTCAGACATTTGGCCACAAAGGTACAGATAGCATGAGAATTTGATCTGTACTCACGCACCAGTATCTGGATACATCCAGCTAAGCCTAATCACATTTTACTTACCTTAATGTTACTTCCTAAGTAGTAATGGCAGATATACGTGACTAATGTAATTTAGACTGATCATTTCACAGTTTTACTGTGCTTGGTGCAGTGTGAAAAGTCATACCATAGCAACAAATCATGTAACTACTGGATTAATACTCTATGAAAAATGAAACATGTAAGCATGACATAAGGCAGGTGCTTCAAATCAAGCAGTCTGGTTTTATTATAGCATAAATAATGTCATTATCAGTTATCATCATCATAATCTCCCTAACTGATATCTATCAAATCAACAATCTTTGCTACAATAGAACAGTTTGCATCATTGTATGACGTTTGAGGTGTTAAAGTACCTGTTCACTTGCTATTTGAGTTTATTTACTTTAAAGGGATAATGTAAAGCCTATTCATCCATTCCAGATGAATCATACTGCACAATCACTAACAATGTTCAAAACATTCTCCCAGAGTGGAAACTACCGTTTCTGCTGGGCTACACACAATTTTGGAAGCAGCTGAAGTGCTTAGATTTGATGTTTTATTTTGCTTCCCCCTACACAACCTTGAAATGGAATTGAAATCGAACATCACACATTTCTTTTAAACATCTACATACATGAACACATTCAGCTGCCTGACTCCTGTATATCACTTCCATAAACACACATAACAATCAGCTGTTGTCTCTCCTGGAATGTCACTTAGTCGACTCAAGTTTAGTTAAATCTAGACTTGTAAAGTGTGGCTTTAGTTTAAAGTCTTTACATATGTGGAGCAAAACCGCTCTTCTGAATGCTTGTGGCATATCTTCTCACTGTAAGTTCTCATTTAAACATCAGTGGTATTCATCATCAAGTTCATGATGCAACACAGAACATTCTGACAAGATTGCCTGAACATTTTTTTTTCTTTTTTGCTATTATCTTTTTTCTTCTTTTATCCTATGTGTGCCACATGTGGCCTGTATGTTTTTAAATGAGAGCATGTCCATTCACGAGTGAGTGAACGAAAACGAGTAGATGTGTTTGAAACTGTAGCGATCAGTAGAGCTTAAGCTTAATAGCATCATTTTTTTGAAGTAAGAAAACTTGAATAGAACTTGACAAGTGACATATTACAACTGTATTATTAGCCCCAGATCCACAAGCACTGAATACAGAAAGGCATCACATATACATACAAACATAAAAACGCTAGCGTCTAGGACGGAGTGACTAGAAATATGGTAGAGCAACTGTGCAAAAATAAAAACATGTTTGGTGAAAGTGTGCCCTATATACAAAATGGGAATAGATTATTAGCAATCTGTGAGTATTTCTTGGCACACTAACCATTTCATTAATGATTAGCTGGTTCATGCTCATGTGACACAATATATGAGACACGTACAGAGGTTATGATGGAAGGCAATGTATTGTATGGTTGCACCATAAATTCACATAAAACAAGGTGTCTGTGTGAAGCAAAGCCCTTCGTGAGGCAAAACTAGTGATACACTACAGAACAAATAAACTTACTAATATAGCAAATGTACCCAAAACATAATGTGCTTCACTATAACAAAGTGATGCAAATAATCTTCCAGCATAGAGAACACTCTCCACGCTTTTATGCTTTTCATAACAACGAAGTACTGAGCCATTTCATGTCCAGAATAGAGCCTTCTCCTTTTAAATGAGAAGGCTTGGTCCAAGCTTTCACCAGAGGTGAAACACTCCTTCCTAAAAGAGCCAAAGCTCCAAAATATGTTCAGCAAATCATATTTCCCAAAGTCAACTTGCTTCGCGCGATCCGCAGCAAACAGCATGCAAAGCAACAGTATTTGAGGATGTTAACACTAGACTAAGCTGGATAGATGGAGGTCAGAAAACAGGGTGGTGGTGCTTCCATTGCTGAAAAACAGGATACACTGTCATCGCAAGTCTGTTGTTAGAGCATAGGCTGAGGTAACGTTAAGTTACATGCACAGGTAGGGTGCCTTACAGAAGACTGTGATCCATTTGGGTTCCAAGGCTGCAATTATGGTGATTTTGTTGTACCTGAAGATTTTACATTTATTACTGTAGTTACTTGACACTGGAAAACCAGAAATAGAAATTCTCGTATTATGAGATCTATGATTTCTCTGATGTATTTACTTGAGAAATGTACAGAAAGATTTTATTTATACATCTTTTTTATTTCTTGGTCTTCTTCCTTCTAAAATTGTCTTACTTTTGGAGCAGGACAGAGAAAGAACTTATTGAGTATCTATCCCTTATTTTACCTGACTTCTCTCAATCTTGCATAGATATATTGAGCCATATTTTCCAACCTACCTTACATAGCTTTTCTACGTGATAACCAAGGCTATCAGTTCCTACTGTCCCTTCTTCCTCACTAGAAAAAACAGTGCTACCTCTATGTTTATAGACCCTCCAATTTTCTCCTCTTTGGGAAGTTGTTCCTCTCGTTTAAGAGATGTCCTCTCCTGCGTGACAACTCTCCTCTCCATGTACTATTAACACTGGGAAGAAAAAAGCATCCTGATATGCAGGAGGTCGATCCCTTTCACCCTCTCTCCCTTCCTCTCTGTTGCTATCTTCAGGCTGCTCTACTTCTTCTTCTTGTCTTTCTCTCTCCTCCCCAGCCTCCTCATTTCCCGGCTCTTCTTCCTCATCCCCTTCTCCTTCTAGCACTCCTCTGCTCTCCTCATCCTGTCTTGAGCCCAATCCAAGAAACCCTCCACCTCCTGCTCCTGCACCACTCCCCTCCTCCCCTCTTCCACCTAGGCCTCCACCCACACTGCGGGAATGGAACAGAGATGTGGGACGTGTTGCCTGGAGACGCCCCAATGAAAAACCACTTCTGCTCAGAACAAGCCTGCCTGGACCTCCAGCAGGACCTCCTGTTCCACTAGCCCTCATTCCAGACACAGTGCCAGTCAGCAAGGCAGCTGTTGGGCCTCTCAGCCTGGAAGGTAGAGACATGCTGCTAGTGGACCGGCGACAGCGAGGGCAGCTCTGAAGCAGGTAAGCTGAGGCAAAGGCCACAGGCAATGTAGGACCTCCCGTGTTGGAGTTTGTCCCAGCAGGAGGGGGGTTAGTGCTTTGGTTGCCATCTGAGCCAGGATCCATCAGCAGTGCCTCAGAATAGCTGGGAACCATCTGCTGATTGCAGCGAATGTGCCACTCAAGTTCTGTCATGTCAACGGTGTTAACCCGGGAAATGGCACGGTAGCTAGTTCCGATGCCCCCTCCTCCAGGTCCGTTTACATTCTCACTGATCCCTCCATTCTCGCTTCCGTCCCCTCTGCTGCTGTCATCTTCATCACCGAACAGCTTTTCTACATGGTAATGCACATACGCAGTGCGATATTCTGCTACAACACGAAGTGGCCATGACAGCAGCAAAGCTGAGGCAAGCCAGAACACCCTCCGGCGCGCATACCAGGGCTGCCGAGAAGGGTCAGGGAAGGCCAACATGTGTTCACGGAAGTCTACATTTTTCAGGTGCATTCCCTCACGTGCCTCCATGTAGTCATCTAGGCCTTCATTTTCCCCAAAGAATCGTGCACGTTGTGTGAGGTAGGCAGCCTCTGCTCGGGCACTGGAGAAACTAAAGCACTTTGTAAAACGCAGACGTATTGCAGGATGCTCCATGAGCCCCCTTAGCTCCTTTGAGACATCTTTTACACCGAGCCTGGCATAGTCAAACTCTGAACTCGCTGCATGCGTGTTGACCCTTTCATGGTACACCTGTGTGGTGGTGTATGCATCTCCATTGCGGTAGCGTGTTACCTGTCTTGTCCTTCGCACATAATGGTAGCTGATGGCCTTCCACCAGATGCATGGTGTAGCCTGCTGAAGTCTCTGCACACGCTCATACACCTCCGCAACCTCTGCTTGAGCCAGCATGGCAGTCTTGGAGTAGCAGTGCCAGCACTCCACCAAGTAGACCACATATAGCATGGCCAGAAAGGCCAGAGGAATGTAGACATAGCCACTTGAGCAAGGGCTGTCCAGAGCCAATTCATCAGGGCTGTAGGCATTAGCAGCAGCTGAAGTTGTAGACTGATCTTCATTTTCCAATACTGTAGCTGCAAGCTCTACGGGGACTGTGAGGATGGGAACCTTGCATAATCCGCACCAGGTCAGTGTGCCAAAACATCCATACATAAGCAGCGTGAGAAGAAGACATTTCCAATGTGACTCCCGACACAGAGAGCTAGCCAGGGACTGCTTCACTGGACGCTGCTGTGAAAGAGAAGAAAAGGGATGGAAAGAAAAGAGAAGAAAGACAAGTAAACATCTTGTTATGGTCTAGAGGCACAGACATCTGAGTAAAAATGTTTTGGAGCTATTAATATACACTGTAGCATACACCGATCAGCCGTAAAATTAAAACCACTGACAGGTGAAGTGAATAACATTGATTATATCCTTACAATGACAACTGTCAATATAACACTAGTTATACAGTGGATGTGGATCCAAAGTGGATGTGTTAGCAAGAAAGCAAGAAAACTAAGCGCAATGAATTGAACAACTTTGACAAGGGCCTAATTGTGATGGCTATACAACTGGGTCAGAGCATCTCTGAAAGAGCAGGTCTTGTGGGGTTTTCCCAGTATGCATTGGTTAGTACCCACCAAAAGCCGTCCAAGAAGGGGCAACAGGTGAACTGGTAACAGGGACATGGGCAGCCAAGGCTCACTGATGCACATGGGGACTGAAGAACAGCCTATATGGTCTGATCCCACAGAAGAGCTACTGAAGCATACATTGCTGAAAAAGTTAATGCTGGCTATGGTAGAAAGGTGTCAGAACACACAGTGCATCACAGCTTACTGGATATGGGGCTGCATAGCTGCAGTCTGGTCAGAGTGCTCATGCTGACTCCTGTCCACTGCCAAAAGTGCCTACCATAAGCATGTGAGCATGAGAACTGGACCATGTGCAATGGAAGAAGGTGGCATGCTCTGGTGAATCATGTTTTCTTTTACATTGTGTGTATGGCCGGGTACGGGTATGTTGATTACCTGGGGAAGAGATGGCACCAGGATGCATTATGGGAAGATCGCAAGCCGGCTCTGGCCAATGTTCTGCTGGAACACCTTGTGACCTGGCATTCATGTGGCTGTTAATTTGATATGTACCACCTACCTAAACATTGTTTCAGTCCAAGTAAACCCCTTCATCACCAATGATATTCCCTAAAGGCACTGGCCTTTTTCAGCAGGATTACACTGCAAAAACTGTTCAGGAACAGATTGGGAAGGATGACAAAGGGTTCAAGGTGTTGACTTGGCTTCCAAATTCCCCAGATTTCAATCCAATCAAACATCTGTGGAATGTACTGGACAAACAAGCTCGATCCATGGAGGCCCAACCTTGCAATCTACTGCTAACGTCTTGGTGCCAGATACCACAGCACACCTTCAGAGCTCTTATGGAGTCCATGCCTTGATGGGTCAGAGCTGTTTTGGCAGCACAAAGGGGACCTGCACAATATCAGACAGGTGGTTTTAATGTTATGACTGATCAGCGTATATGTGAATGGGGAGAAGCTGGTGACAGGGTGAGATCAACCCCTTGATGTCCACAGTGCCCTTTTACTTCTTTTTTAAAGGCTAGCAGAGGTCCTTATCAATAGAAGCTTCAATTATTAGTTAAATAATAAAAAGCTTATTAAATTTTTTAAAAATTGTATTATTAGTGACACATAATCTTGACTATCAACTCTATTATTAGTATGATTTAAGTCCATAAAGATAACAGGCAGTTTGCTTGGAGTTCTTTAAGTTATCTGAGGCTGTTCATAAGGTAGAACACATCTCTTTAACATAATCTGTGAATCATTTGCTATATTGACTTACAGGAAGGATTAGAGTTGATGAGGCTGCTTCTTCATCAGTATAAAAATGTGCCTTTAATCAGAATCTAAGATAGCCTGTTATTTATTCCTTAAATTAGCCTATTGATGAGGCCAATAACACATTTCCCATGCCAGCAGGAGACAGCACTTTCTGCTGCCACCCAGTATAATGGTCAATAATAGCATCACTGTGATCCCACAGGGAGGAAGGAACAGGGTTCATGTGCTCTGCTGTAGCCTCTGACAAGCCCCAACTGTAATCAATATAAAATCTTAAAACAGACTAAATTTTGCCTAAAACACAGTATACAGCACAATAGGTTAAGCTGTCTATGCACAAGCACAATCTTTACAGGCAGACAGTCAGCTGTCTAAGCTTTCAAATGGTATTATTTTAGCTCCAAGATTCTCGGCAATTTCATGATCTCACCTGAAAGGCAATATGGGGATAGCTAAAATGTTTCAGTAGGGGATCTGATTACATTTGGAAAGCTGCACTGTGGAGAGTAACGGCATGCATGATTGGCCTTGAGCAGATTGAAGCCATGAGAAACCAGAAACTTAAAGCCAGTATAATCATCATTCATCTAAATGCTTTGTGTTACTACGATGTTAGACAGTACTTTTAGCTACATTTTATCCATTATCTTTAGAGACATACTGGTTACTTCAAGTCTGGTTTATCTCAGTTACAATTTGGTGCGTGTTAAGTAAGATTTCTCTAACATCAACGAAGGCAGTAAAGCAGGAGAAGAAGAAAATTATTATCATAGTTGACACAATTAAAAAAAAATCACAGATTAACAATGAGAGAGCATAAGACACACAAACACTGAAAATAACTGAGACTGAGAGTACAGAGTGACAATGCAGATGCTCTGTCTTTTCCTTAGCAGACTTTCCTCCCATTATCTCCTCCATTTGGTCAATTTATTTGCTGGTAGTAGCCATGCATATAAGTGGTCATTTTCACAGCTCAAATACCCAGCAAAATAATTTCCAGGAACTGATCATGACTTTATAATCACTATTTTTTGGACAAAACTTAATGGCAGAAAGACTTTGCTTGCTCTTTAAACACAGATTATGTTTTCTTGCTGGCATCTTTGCTTTTGCTCTGTGTGTGCTAAACTAAGCCAGTGGAGAGGTGAAAGCAATTAAGAATTAAAAGCTCACTGAAGTGTCATAACCAGCTCCATTTTAATAAAGGCTCATTTTAAATCCAGTGTGTGGAAATCATAAACACTTAGCTTATTTCATTGGGCTAATAAATCTTTTTAATTGTATACTTTGATAAAGATTTATAATAATTTGATGTTTCTTTTCATGGATGCAGCACACACAACATGATGGATGGCCATACTCTTTTAATTTACTGTGATCTCCCACTAGTGTTAGGTAGACAAATGTGTGCTTGGGACAAACAGACCAGCACAAAGTGTAGTGACAGCATGGATATGAAATAAATGCTTCTCCCTTGATGAGCTGACCCCTTTATATAAAATACAGTAGTATGAAAATATTACTTTTGTTTAAAGTCAGAAATGAGTGACATAAGATAACAGAGATTAAGATAACATTCTGATTAATTTTTTCATGAAATTATCTGCAGTTGAGCTTCACAGCATTAGAATAATTATAAACTGGCTTCTAGTTTTGCGGAATTCCTTGCTTCACACAGCTCCTTTCCAAAGATACTGTCACATACACTTTACCCAGCTATACATGCTGTAAAATTACTATGCTAGTACAGTCATGCAAACTGTACACACTATTGTGGTGGCGCTGCCTTCTCAGTTTCTACCACTGTCAAATCGCAAGATGCCGCATTCTGTAATTGTAAAAGGACACAGGAGGTTAACTCAACAATTAAGAATCCTATGAGTGTGTAAGGTAGTGTGGATTTGTTTTTATCCTCTCACCCAGGCTTCTTGGTCTAACAGAAGCCATTATGTAGTGAATAGTCTAATTAAAGTCTTAATCTAGCTCTAAGCATTAGACAAATTAGTAGGGACATAGTAATGAAGTATTCAGCACACACCAGGGTTAAATACAGACCTACTGTACAGAATGAACCCTTACAGTGTACAACTGGACTCACATGAACACTGCAGTTCATGCATACTGAGGTATATGTAGTTATAGTGAGTATCAACCCTACAGGTATTTGTTGTTTACAACATTACCAATGCTATCTATCAGAGTGTCTAGTGGTTTACACTAGTGAAAGACTTCAGTTGGGGGGGGTGTTCTGGATCTCAGCACTCACTGAACTAGAGAGAAACACCCTGGATAGGTTGCCAGTCCATTATAGGGCAGATACAGGGGTTAGACAATGAAACTGAAACACCTGTCATTTTAGACCACAATAATTTATTAGTATGGTGTAGGGC
>JAOUQY010000044.1:10511496-10522618 GCA_028566355.1 Doras micropoeus | reverse complement strand
CTGTGCTCTTACCCTGCTAATTGAACCTTCACACTCTGCTCTTACTGGTGCAATGTGCAATTAATGAAGATTGGCCATCAGGCTGGTCCAATGTTGCCATGAAACCTCCCACACTAAAATGACAGGTGTTTCAGTTTCATTGTCTAACCCCTGTACATACATGTACTATTAGGAGCAATGTAACATCCCCAATTCGCCTGATTTACATTTCTTTAGACTGTGAGAGGAAACCAGAGTTCCTAGAGGAAACCTAGGCCAACATGGAGATACCCTGCAAACTCAGCACAGAAAGAACCCTGGCTGCCCAGCTGGAAATCAAACACAGGTCCTTTTTGATGGTGAGGAAACAGTACTACTCATTGCAACACCCATGCTGCCTGTTGAGTGCCCTGACATTCTTGATTTAACGTGCCAGTGATAAGGTTAATATATTAATAAAAATACTTACAAAAAATATAAATAAGCTTATGGCTTCAATACTAGAATTGATATACACTCACCCATCCACTTTATTAGGAGTTCATATTCATTCAGTTATCTAATCAGCTATTCATGGTCAGGTCAAATTCACACCAAACATCAGAATGAAAAATATTGTAATCTCTGTGACTTTGATCATAGCATGGGTGTCGGCATCAGAAGGACTTAGTATTTCGGAAACTGCTGATCTGGGAGTTTCACACACAACATGAGCCTGTACCCAGGATAGCTTCAGATTCCTGTTTCTGACTGACAGGAGTGGAACTCAACATGTAAAGAGTGTTTGCATGAGTTACTATATCCTTCCTGGCATCTTGAACCAATCTGGTCATTCTCCTCTGTATTAACAAGGCATTTCCACCATTTTGCACTATTCTGTGTAAACTCTTCTGTATCTGAAATACTCAAACCAGCCTATCTTGTACCAACCACCATGCAATGGTTAACATCAAAGCAATCACATTTTTCCCATATTCTGATGTTTGAACATTACCTGAAACTCTTCACCTGTATCTGCATGATTGTTTTGCATTGCATTGCTGCCACATGTTTGGCTGATTGCATCTGGTCCATGTTAACATGATTGCATCTCGCAGTTCCTGCAGATTTTTATTTTTCTTTCATGCTGGTGAATCTCCCGTTCTACCACACACCAAAGGAGTACTACTGGATTCAGATCTGATGACTGGGAAGGTCACTGAAGAACAATGAAGTCATTGGCATGTTTATGAAACCAGTTTGAGACTTCTGTTTAGTGACATAATGCATTATCATGCTGGAAGTCGCCATTAGATGGTAAATTGTGACTTTGAAGGGATGCAGATGGTCAGCAACATTACTCAAACAGACATCAAGTCATTCAGGCCCAAAGAGTGAAAAACGTTCCCCACTCCATTACACCACCTCCACCAGCCTGGACTGTTGACACAAGGTAGGTTAGGTCCATGGATTCATGCTGTTGGTACCAAATTCTGACCCTACCTTCTGTGTGCCTCAGCAGAAATCGAGATTCATCAGACCAGGTTAAATTTTTCCAGTCTTCAACTGTCCAGTCTTAGTGAGCCTGTGCCCACTGCAGCCTCAGCTTTCTGTTCTTGACTGACAGAGGAGGAGTCTGACATGGTCTTCTGCTGTTGTAGTCCATACACCTCAATGTTCAACATGTTGCTCACTAGAACTATACAGTGATTATCTGTGTTACTGTACCCTTTCTGTCATCTTGAACCAGTCTAGCCATTCCCTATTGACCTCTCTTAAGTGTTCATATCCACAGAATTGCTCACACAATGTTTTTTTCTTTCTTGCACCATTCTGAATAAACCGTACAGACTGCTGTGTGTGAAACTCCCCAATCAGCAGTTATAGAAATACTCAAATGAGCCCGTCTGGCACCAACAATCATTCCACACTCAAAATCACTGAGATCCTCATTCTAGTGTTTGATGTGAACATTACCCAATGCAGCTGGTCTCTATCTGCATGATTTTGTGTTTGCGTTGCACTGTTGCCACATGATTGGCTGATTAGATATTCACATGAAGGAATATGTGTAAAGGTGTTCCTAGTAAAGTGCTCTGTGATGTGCTCAGGACTCTTGTGGCAGTAATTTGTAAACATGAAGCACTGTCAGCAGGTCCATGAGTTTTAAAATTCAGATCCAACAGTGAAAATCACAGCCCACAATTATCAGTTATTATATTTATTAGTGAATCCTTTTTACTTTTAACCTGTTTGACTGATCACTGGAACTGAATGGGTTTAATCCTATCTGAATAACCGAAAAACAAGCTGGCCTTTAAGTATGTCTCCTTGGAACTTACGTGTTCTCTTAGTAGAAAGATCAGGAATAGAAAGCTCTATGGTTCCAATAAATAGACAAAGTATCATTGGACATATGACTAATGTTCAGGAAATAAATATGTGCTGAGGGAGTTAGTTAGTACAGCTGAATGGGGTTACTGGCTACAAAAGGTTTGAGAACCTGTGCTCTATGGCATCTTATACATCTGGAGAGAAGAGGGAAAGAAAAACACCTAACTAAAAAGAAAGCAACATAGCAATGTAACACATTCATCTTGTAAACCTTTGTTTACACGCTTATGGAATATGGCCAAGCCTACACGCACGAAACATAACATGTTTACCCTACAGGCCTGAATGAGACAGTAATGTGTTCCCGGACAATGAATCCTAAAACGCTCACACTTACGTCAGAATTTTATAGTCGATGAAACCAGCTGGTCTATTAGATTTCAACTGCCATTTAGTGAAAATGAAGGACGGTTTTGTGGTATGTTTATGAACAGGAGACAGGAGAAAGCGGCGCTTTACATGCTGAAAGACATCAGCGGGAGTCTGTCTTCAGGGGGAGAACAGAGAAGCTAATTCAGCAGGGTCACCGTCTGGTACCTGTAAGCGAGATTTCTTACTCGTAGTTGAAACAAAACAATGGTCTGATTCGGGAAAACGAGCAGGATGAAGGCAGTGTGAGATAATGATGAATAAATACGGCAGCGCATTTCCTCCTAACTGCATTGCAGGAGCGCGGTGAGCGTACTGAAGGGGACATGCATCACGAAGCAGCCCCCCGCGTTGGGCATTTTAGAGGCCCATTTATAGCCATGTGACCAAACATCTCCAAGTGCTAATGGACTGTAGTGGGCTCTCTGTGACAATAAAATAAAACAGCTTTGGCTGTTAATTCCTACCCAGCGCAATGGGACATGCATTCTATGCCACTACTCAAAACAAACCAACCTCACCTCTTCCCTGGCAGTCCCGGCCAGAATGGGCTCCTCTCCGTCCGCCGCGTCCTGCATTATTCCCGCTCAGCGTTGCGGCTGTAGCGGAGCCTCGCTCAGGAGCAGCCCGCCTTTGGAGCGCTCCGCTCCGGCCAGACTCACCCCATCCGCCGCCTCAACATCCGCGTCAACACACGCGCCGCTGCACTAACCACTATCTGCACTAACCAGCAAGCTAATGTTAAATACCCCGTCCTTCACACGATCCGTAAATGCAATTTCTCGAATCGGACCATTGTATCCAGTGTCTAGACTGCATCCCTTTTAACGGCGCGTTAGAACGAGGATGCGGATGTGATGGTGAAGCTGTTTACGTCTGCTGAAGGGAGGCGATGGGGATGGCTGGATTAATCAATTAAAAACACTAACGAATTAACCTTCGGTATACAAAACGCAAACTGGCTACTGCAACTCTAGCAGCGGATACGTTAAAACTGCCCCCGAAAGACATGATGCGTTGTATTATTTTTTTTTTCGTTTGCTCTTCCTTTTTTTTGGGGGGGGGGGATGATGCTTTTCTCCTTGAGCACGTCATCAGAGGTCTCCCTCCGCTCTCCTCCTGCTCTACAGAAGAACAAAAGCTACACAGGGGCTACGTCCAAACCCACATAGCTAATACCAAGGAGGATACCAGTCCTCACCAGTAAGATATTCTGAGATAGTAAATAATATAATAGTAGGCGGTTTGGGTCGTAGCCACAGAGACTGTCCTATAAATTATATCTGCGCTGAGGTCATCTACCTGTTCAGCGTTTACTCACTGCGACCATGATTTCATTACAATGCACCTGCTCGGCTAATGCCCAGCGCCGTGAGTAAGAGCATCTCCACTCAGCAAGTTTCTATGTAATGCCAAAAAGTGCAAATATAATGAAACTGGAAAACCATGAAGCAGCAAAATGCAGTCACTCTAGTTCCTACTCCCTATTACTTTAACCAAGTCATTTTCATTTTTCAGTTACAGCAACACAATGGTGTATATATATATATATATGAAATGTAAATCTTTATTATTTCACTCAAATATTTTGTAAGTCCTCTAAAACAGATTAGGGAATAAAGTACAGCAACCCAGCACACTGCACTGCATCACAGTTTGATGAAGAAGGGTAAAGCCTGCTGCGTGTGGTTATGACAGTGGTCCATCTGTACAGTAAAGCTGGTACACAGTCCGGCTAAGGGCTGGCCCAATGTTTCTGGAGAAAAAAAAGAAAAGAAAAAGGCATTCATAAAGGGTCACATTATTTTTACAACTATGAAGCCTACCCACTTTTAAGGCATACATTAAAGGCACAAAGGGAAAACCCCACACAGAATAAATATAATTGTAAAGTGAAAATAGAAAATAGTATTCTTCAGTTTCCTACTGTTTAGAACTTTAGTGACAGGAAACCAACTACAACATATTCTGTAAAAATGTAAAACCAGCAAAAGTATTTAGAATGTGTTTCAGGTTTGTGTAATCTATGGCATGCAGTGAGATATGGAGCTGGTGGCAGACAGGTCCTATCCCTTGAGTGTAGGCCAACTGACACAAATTGACTCGCTACTGTGTAAACTAGATGCACAGCAGGCAGTAACCAGGCAGGAACCCCAGTCCCTGGATGGAGTTATTTTACCCGTCTACTACAGTAAAATGGAGCTGAAATTAAATAATTAATATGACCTCAGAGTACAGACTTTCAAGTTTGAGGGTATGTACATCCCATATATTTATACATTTACAAATTGTATATAATACATATTTATACTTTATATATGTGGTATGTCTAGTTTCATGTATAAGTAAGCAGATCTAAGCATGTCTAATGGTGATTTCAAGTGAAGCATTTGCATTGAAGTCCAAAATGATGTCCAAAATGATGTCACTGCCAGTGAAGCAAGTCATCATTAGGAATAAAAACTGACCAGATCAAGAACACCCACCAGCAGGTAAGCACATCTGTGTCAAAGTCAACAATCAAGACTCCACCAGAGTAAATACTGAGGTCCAATACACAGACCAGATCATGTAAACCTTTGGTAAACCTCAAAATCTAAAATATAATAAATAAAGATAAAAAAGATAAATAAAAACATGGGAATGGGAATAGAAGAGTATAGACAATGGAAGGAACAGCTTGTGATCCTACTAACAACTAAAAGTTCCTTCCAAATTCAGGGAATGATAAAATCAACAGGGCTGCACACAGCATCAGAAGTAAACAAGGCAGCACTTCTTACCTTTAAATGAGCTACGCTGTATAAACAAGTATTTGCTTGACATCAATCAAATACAGACATGTTCGCTTGTTAGATCTATAACACTGACTGTACAGATTGGTGTCTGAGGAGGAAAATATATGTGGCTCATCACAGTTAGCTGGTGTCTGTTTTTCCTTCACTTAGTACTTCACATGCATTGAGGTTGAAAATGACATGATTCTGCGCTCTAGCTTATCATTTTCATGCTAAGACAAATGCAGCATTAAGCACAATTAGGACCATAGCAAAAAAGTTTAATGTGTCTGAGCAATTGTTTCCTCACACAGCGAGGAACTAAGAATTGCATAGTTTAGTAGATACATGTAGTATACAAGTTTCAGAGTCAACCATTAAATGCCACTTTAAACAAGCACTAAAAACATTGCTGAGAGCATCCTGAGAGCATCTCTCAAAATCCAGAACCTGCACATCACCAAGCATCATTAGTACTACACACCTGGCATTATTCTTTTGTTCAAATGAGAACAGACTATACATTTCTGGTCACATATACCATCAAGGACCTCCATACAAGGCAATGCACATTATACTGTATAATACGGTGGTGGATCAGTGATATTTGAGGTTGGTGGTTTTACTTCACCCCTCCTAACCACCAAAAGACTTTCTCTAAAGCTGGCATCAGACACATATAATCTCCCATCATCAGCTTTTGATATGCTTACAAATAAGACACTGAAAGATCAATACAGTTATGGAATTAGAATGGCAATGAGTGCTAAGAGACTTTACAGACAACAGAGATATAGTGAAATGAGAAATGAAAAAGAAACGCAGAAGACAAACCTTTTGAGTTTGCCATATTTGATGGATGAGAGGAGCTTTTCTCTCTCTGTGTCAGTGGAACACTGCTTGTATGCATTCAATAAACTGAGAAAGACAAACAACGCTGTTATATCGTACTGATCATAAAATTACACTGTGAGAAAGTAAACAGTGAAATGCTTTCATTTGTTTATATTTCTCATACCTGCTTACTGTACTGTAGTGCTCCAATATGGCAGCCGCTTTGTCACCAGAGATTCCACTGATCTGCATCAGCTGTCGGGCAAAAACCTCTCTAACTGTCTGGCACTGGGAGAGCGTACAAGGAAAATTCAGCAAAGATTCAGTATGGTTCAGTACGATGGCTGAGGGTATAACTGTTTCTTTAACTTCTATAAAATAGAAGTTCTCCGGGTCACATTTTAACAGGATCACCTTGTTTTTCATGGCTCCATAGTTGAACTCTGTGAAGGAAATAAGCCAGCAGTGGGGATTTTCTCTTTCCATGCCTCTATTCTGCATGTCAAACTCATCATCTCCTTCCAGTTCTCTGGAGCGGTAGTACAATGTCTGGTTCTGGAAGAGAAACTACACAGTCAAGATCAAATGACTAATTATTAACAATAAAGCAATATGGTACTCAAACTCAGACTGACCTGATAAAGTTTCTGCAGATATCTGGTCATGACTGTGAGGTAGGCAGCGGATTCCTTAACATCCTGAACTCTCTTCACAAAGAAGTTATCTACCACCTGGAACATACCACCATGATGTGAGGTATACAAAAGTAAAAGGAAACATGCTAGATCCATTTAAACTTACCGGTACTTATAATCATTATACTCACAAACACACTTCCTAATCAGCAATTGTGTTGCCTCTCTATAATCAGCCACTTACATGTTCCCAGTCCTGCTTGTTCCTCTCCACATTTACCCTCTCTATAACATATAATACACTCTCCATCCACTTTAATAGGAACACCTTTACACCTGTATATGTATGTAGCTATCCAATCAGCCATTCATGTGGCAGCTGCACAGTGCATAAAATCATACAGATAGAGCTTCTGTTAATGTTTACATTAATCAAAATCAGATTGGGGAAAAAAGGTATTTTCAAAATTGTCTGTGCCCATGATAGCCTTGGATTTCTGTTTGGCTGACAGGAGAGAAATCCAGTGAAGTCTTGTGCTGCTGTAGTCAATCCACTGCAAGGTTTGATGTCTTGTGTGTGCTGAGATGCTTTTCTGCGCACCATGGTTGTAAAGGGTGATTATATGAGTTACTATATCTTTCCTGGAAGCTCAATCCAGTGTCTGACCTCTCTTTGCATGACTCTGTTTAAACTCTAGAGGCTGTTGTGTGTAAAAATCTCAGGACATCAGCAGTTTCGGAAATACTCAAACCAGTCCTTCTGGTACCAATATCCATGCCACAATCAGTCACAGAGATCAGACTTTTTCTTCTTTCTGACTTTTGATGTGAACATTAACTGAAGCTCTTGACCTGCATCTGCATGGGTTTACGCGTTGCACGGCTGGCACGTGAATGGCTGATTGGATAACAATCAGTGTGTAGGTGTTCCTAATCTAATAGTATTGTCCAAAATTATGATTTTTGTGTTTAGCACTTCATATTCAAATAACTATATAAATATATATACATAAAGAACTGTTCTATATCTGATCTGTTTTTATGTCTTTGTGATTTCATCTATATTTGTCATTGTCACAGAGTCTTGACTTGTGTGTGTTTACATACCTGTGTATTAACGATAGCTTGTTGCAAAGTGCTCTCTGGTAGACTGAGGTGTGCTGCTGCCGAACCACACTGCTCCACCAGGTAGATGGGCTTGTGCAGACCACACCTCTTCAGACGAAACTGCGAGGAAAAAAATTAAATCAAATGAATTAAAAATCTGGTTGCCGCTGTGTAAACTGGGCTATGTGAAGCGTTTGAATGTCGTACCTTCTGTTCTCTAAAGCGTCCGTCCATTATACTTCCACACAGGTCATCTATCCGCTTCCTCTCAATGATGTAATCGAGGACCAGCTCTTTTGCCACAGGTGGACGCAACTGACCTTAATTTAAAACCAACCGTGAATAAACTTCTGTATAAAAACTATGCTGATGCAATACACATGACTGCACAGTTGACATATCAATACTATAATGAGAAATTATATAAACCATAAGAAGAATATTAACCAACAAGAATTTAAGTTTCCTACTTATTTATAAATTCATATAAAAAATTAACATGATTAACTCGGCCTATTTGTACTAAAAGGTGCCTTCATGGTTTATTTTATTATAATTTTAAAATACATTTATTTATGTCACGTATTTTGCATTAACTGTTGTATATTTTTATAAAGATTATTCAATTCAATTCAAAACTTACAATAATAATATTAGTACAGTCAGCTGCCTTTGGTAAAGTAAGGGACAAAAGTAGTGTATGCACTGAGCACCACAAAAATAGCACCACCTGCTGAAAGAATATATTTCCTTCAGTCATGAGTAAAATAATTATAGAACCTAGAGTTTTTAACAGTTTTAGAGTAAAACTGTTTTACAGGTGATGAGACCTACTTCAGTGATTCCACTTCTCTGACGCTCTTGTCAAGCTGACCTGACTGCATTTCTCCCATGTTTTGTACTTCAATCTTCAGTAAGTATTAAAGAATATCTGCAAAAACAGCTATGGTGTCTGTCACTACAGCTCAATGGATCTACGGTAGTTAAAGAATCAAAAAGCTAACATCCCTCAGCTTTTTTTTTTTTAAACTTTATTCCTAGTAGTTAATAGTTATAAAAATAGGAATAAAAAGGTGTACATATGCATGTTTAAAATGGAGTGAGTATCAGAGTGGGACACAAAGATAAGTAGTAAAGAGTGAGAGATTACCAGGCACAGGTGCCACTTTCTCACGAGCAACCCACAGGAAGTCTCCCACATTTAGTTTCCTGATGTCAAAGGTCACACCGTTTCTCTGTAGCTCCTTGACCAATTCTTGTTTGCGTGCCGTGTTTCCTCTGTCGAGTCAACACCACCTCGTAAGCCTCATTAATGAAATGAAACATATTCCGAACTGTGATGGAAAACTGAGTGCCATACTCTTACCCAGTGGTCTCAATAAAGTCAACACACAGCACTATGTCATAGGCTCCAGGGAGAAGATATGCAGCTCTCGCGGTCTCTGAGCTGTGACACTTTTCTGAAAGATCAGCGCCAGGTGCAGCATTCCCTAAATGTGTTACTGAGATAGATGTGCTACGCCCATCTCTTGGGATGCTGAAAGTGAAAAAAAAACCAGGAACTTCTAAAGTTAATTTCAACTGTAAAACGTGTTACTCATGCAAGAACTTAATACATAATATAACAGCATCTCGTATAATCTTTTGCTGTGCAGTGAGTGCCACAGGAATACACTCTAAACGCTTTAATTTCATTCTTACCAGCCGTTTTCACTTTCATGTTCATCTTTGTGTACATCCAGAGTGAGGTCTACAGTGACCGGTCCATCCTCCGAGTCCTCAGCCTCACTCTTCTTCTCTTCCTCTTGTCTATCATCTCCCCCTCTCTCTCCAGACTCGAGTCTTTCTGCTAGAGCGAGACCAAGCTCTGTCAATGAGTACCTAACAAATGAAGGAAGGAAAACCAGAAGGAATCAGTAGACAGGAGCAGCTAAGACCAGCTACTAAGCACAATAAATAAAAAAAGCAGCAAGTCATGCTTTGACACAGATTGTACATGGTACAACTAGTAATAAAATGTCAAATAAATTCACATGCCAAATACACACTGCATCCAACTAATTTTAATCAAAAACACCAGAAAAACATTTTACTCAAATGTACAAATGTTCGTAATAAACACTAAAAAGTATTTACCTGTATTTCTTTTTTTTATCTTAGTAAACCTATATAGCTCTATATGTCTAAGACAGAAATTGATATGACATACATACATACACACACACACACATACAGGTCTCTCGGTCCATTTTATCAGCTCCACTGAAAATACACAGAGACTGTAGTCCATCTGTTTTTCTGCAGACTTTGTTAGCCCGCTTTTATGCTGTTCTTCAGTGGTCAGGACCCCCATAGATCAGGTATTATTTGGGTGGTATTATTCCAGCAGTGACACTGAGGGGTTTAAAAACATCAGCAGCAATGCAATGACCCTGATGTGGTGTGGTGTGTTAGTGTGTGTTGTGCTGGTACAGTTGGATCAGACACAGAAGTACTGCTGATGTTTTAAACCCCTCAGTGTCACTGCTGGACTGAGAATAGTCCACCAACCAAAAATTATCCAACCAACAGTGTCCTGTGGGTAGCATCCTGATGAAGGACTAGAGGATGACTAACACAAACTGTGCAACAACAGATGAGTTATTGTCTCCATCTTTACATCTACAAGGTGGAACAACTAGGTAGGTGTGTCTAATAGAATGGACAGTGAATGGACACAGTGTTCAGAAACTTCAGCTGTGTCTGATCCAATCCTAACAGCACAACACACACTAACACACCACCACATCAGGGTCACTGCAGTGCTGACCATCATCCATCACCCAAACAGTGCCGGCTCTGTGGGGGTCCATAAAATGGGGCTAACAAAGTCTGTAGAAAAACAGATGGACAACAGTCTCTATCTGTAAAAATACAAAACCACCTGTATGGTCAGTGGAGCTGATAAAATGGACAAAGAGTGTAGATACAAGGAGGTACAGGGGTTAGACAATGAAACTGAAACACCTGTCATTTTAGACCACAATAATTTATTAGTATGGTGTAGGG
>JAOUQY010000044.1:10483786-10494978 GCA_028566355.1 Doras micropoeus | reverse complement strand
TGTAATTTCACGACAAAAACATCTCAAATTGTAGAATGCATAAAATAAATATTTAAGATAAAATAATATATAAGACTGCGTAAGACTTTAGATAAGTAGGTCTTTATTAATCCAGGCTGCTGCTGGTGAAGAGGACGTGGTTAACAGTAACAATACAACAACCCTCTATATTATACCACTGCTTGTCAATTAGCCTTGATTTTACTCGACTCAGGTCACACTCGTCTGTGGATCAGAAACAGGACTCCATGTGCGCGAGGCCAACAGGACAGAGAAGTGTGTTTGAGGATTTGCCACCGTGTGGCCGTGCAAGTTACTGTCTCTGCAGTGTTTCATCACCCCGGGGCCTGCCAGACTGTTACTTACGGCATGCTTCAACAAGCCTGGCGTGCAAAGTGAAAAATACCGTTAGGATTTGCTTTGGGAGGGACAGCTGTAAAAAGAGCGCTCTACCAAAACCCCGAAACCTACAGGCAGCCTACTGTCTAGTAGCCTATTGTGCTATTGTCTACTGCAATGGTCTTCACTAATCAAACATGGCACAACATTCACAAGAGCAAACAGTTCTTTAAATGTGGTTTTGTGTTAGGCTTGGCTCATTTTTGCATCAGTCAGTAATTTGATTTCTTTTAGTCTATCAGATTTACACAGAGTGAAACATTTTTTTCTGTATACTTCTGAGGTTTCCATTAACATGTATATCACTGTAACTAAATAATACCAGGTCTACACCCAACCTTTATAATCCTGCTTAAAAAATTCAGCTTAGTCTGACTAACTACCATCTGCAAAACACAAACCAACCAGTTAAACTGGTAGACCATCTTTCTATGGTATTGTCCAGCTTCCCTTTTACCAAATTATTCAATTCTGTTGCTAAAATTTGAGATTTGAACTACTTTACTGCTGTATGTTTTTTTATTTAAAGCAACTTGTCAAAAATGGAGTATTAGTAATGTTAAATCAGAAATGGTTTTCTTTCTATAATCACTTGCCTGGCAAAATATGATGGTGTTTTTTTTCACCAGAGAACCCTTATTCCCTTACCAGAGACCCTTAACCTCAGTATCTGTCATTCTGGATTAGTTTTTAAAAGTAATATGGTCAGCTGATCTGTTTGACCAGCCTTATAATTGGTTAAGAAAAGTGGAGCTACAAGTACAAGTAGCCACATTTTTAGTCTCTGCCTCCAATCAGGGCCTCTGAGTAGTCAGTCCCACTATTTCTTACGCAGTGTCACCCCTAAACAGGGTCGTTTTGCACTTGTCATGCTGCCGAACACTTCTGCTAGTTTAAGTGTTTGGGTTTTTTTTTTGTGAACAGTGAAATGTTATAAATGAAACCTTCATTGGAAAAGCAGGAACTTTTATTGATAGATTACTTTCATATTATAAAAATCACATTACAACTTTACTGTTATAAAGTTTTTTTGGTATAAAGATAGAACTACAGTGCACAGAAAATAAGTGTTAGAAAATGCAGTAAATCATATAAATATTTTTTTTTTCTGTACAAAGTTTTTTGTTGCTGACATCATGTTTAAACTCAAACACCGTATGACATTTTTTTTTAGTGATCAGTTTAGTGAGTTTTCAGCCAGCATATCTGTCAGACAGAAAGCAACATAGGTATAAGGGCAAGTGCTGAATCATTCTTGCCTGACTTGTTAGTGCAGGGGCTTAAGAATGGGTATGGCATCACAAAACGTGTTCGTGAATGTACAGATATGCAGCTTAGCTTCCACATTACAGAAGGAAACCAACTGATGTGTTTTTGGACTGTGATGGCCTCTTGGAGTTTTGGGTTAAGCGAAAGGGTGAGGGAAAGATTTGAAAGGGATACTTGGTCTTGTTCTGTAGGCTAAGGAACCAGTACGACAGGCTTCGGTTAACAGTTACTTTTCCCTTCCTGTTTATAGTGTGGCAGGCCACCCACAAGTCCCAGGCAGTCCTGCTTCCAACCTCCATTTCTCAGTAATGCCAACCAAGTCTCTCAGTGTTGCTGGGAATGAGCTGGTCCCTGTCACCACACCTCCTATTCTTCATCTTCAGTGGCTGTAATTTGACTAAAGATTAATAAAGATTAAAGATGAGATCAAAAGCTGAAAAATGTCACACTTTTAGAACACACTCAGTAAGATCACCAAAGAAAGTCAGAACTATTTTCATGAGCACAGGTTTATTGTGCTTGTGGCTGATTTTGTTGCTAGTATGGCAAAAGTCATATAACCATTCAGTTTATGTTTTACTGCACTAGAGCCACTACTTCTGACTTAGTCTTCACATACCTGCATGCTCTTATATTTTCTTTACCTCTATAAACAGTGCGTATGATATAGTGTCAAAATAAATGTTATTCAAATGTTACATGCAAATTAATATTGAAAATGAAGCGCCATTTTGCACAGTTTCCTCAGCCATACTTGGCTGTGCTTTCAGTGGTGAAAGATCAGTTAATGCTGAAAAAAATCAGAATGGTTGCTAGTCTGACAATTTTGGCAACGTTTTTATGGCTCTGGCTGCCAATCTTAAAAACTTGTCATATATCAATTTCCTGGACTGAGATGTCTTAACTGCATGAATTAAAGTGTAGCAGTTACTTCACTAGCTCAGTAGGTGGCAGTGACATCCCTTCAATGCCTTTCCCTACCTGAAAGACAGCTACATAATCCCTCAAATGTAAAATGTACGTGTCCTGTATTCAAGAGAAGCATAAATGAACATCCTTACAGATTTCTGGTAGTTTTAGAAACTCCTCCTGGAAACACTCTAGAAGTCTGCACGGTGAAATGTAGACTAACTTTATCCAAGGTCAAAGGTCACTGAGACTCCAGACCACTCCTTGACTGATAGCATGCTCTCTTTACACTACAAGTGAGCAAAATGACATCAGTAAACATGATTGCCAAAGTCATCATTCGTGGGTGGGGGAAAAAAAGTAAATACACTTCTTTCCTACAAAAGGTGTACCTAACATTCAACAAATGTCTTAAGTAAAGTTTTTATTTGTTTGTTTGTTGACCATTTAGTGCTCAGCCTAATACAGATTTAAAAAATCTAATGAACAAATAGCATTTCCTCCAGTGATTTCCTTTACTTTCCTCTGTCTTTGTGCAATCATTTCCTGTATTTTTGTCTCTGCGATGTTAATCTGAGTGCACGCTGAATGTGCTACACAGGATGTGAAAACTGAGCAGAGTAGCTTAAACGTAGTTCTTTGCTAAATCGCAGTGTTATTTGGGATTATTCCTTTGATAATCTTGGGATACAAGATTTCAAGTGTTTCTAAAGAATTCCATGACTATATTTCCATTGCACAGCCAGGATTTAAAAAGAATTACACTGCTGCATTTATACTGAAAAACATTGTGTGGTGAAAGCTTTCCTTACCTTGCTTGTCTTGTCAGTCACTCCTTTTCTGCAGAGATGATATTATGTGACTGGTGATCTACATCTCTACACTCGGAGCACATACACTCAGCATCAGATTTGCAGAAGAGATCCAGTTTATGGTGGTGCTTTGTGTACCGTGACACGTTAATGCTGCCTGCAGCCCCACTCAGAGACACCTGAGAGACACTCTTCTTGAAAGCTCTTGGGGCTATCAGAATCATTCCCTTCTATCACCGTTGGTTGCAGCCGTGGTGACTGACTGTTTCAGTAGGAGGAGATGGCTTGGGAAGCCTACGCTTCATTCCAATAAAGAGATCCCCAGGCAGTTGGCTTTATTTTACATTCCTTTTCTCCATCCCTCTTTCTTTTAATTCTCCTCTCCCAAGCTCACCACATGCCCCAGCTTCCCCCGTCATCTTCTTGAACTGCTCTGCGATCTCACAAAGAGTGCAGTTGATGTGGAGCTCAGGTTTCCTATTAAAGCTTTCCTTGCACAATGGACACTGATAGAGTTTGAGTCCATTCCAGTACTGTCCAATGCAGTTCATGCAGTAAGTGTTGCTGTATGGGGTGGAGACTGGATTGGAGCTGCTTTTCGGAGAGGAAGCTACCTGGACATAGCATAGTGCTACATAAATTTAGTAAATGAAGTGAAGTGGAAGAAGGGAAAGAATGTACTGAGTTGAGGCAAATAAAGAGAGGTGAGTGGCTTTGTGGAGAGAAGAGCATGGGCAAGGGTAATAAGTAAGAAAAAGTCAAGAGGTCAGAATATCTGCTAACTTGGCAAAAGCACAAGAGCTTGGATAGAAGGTTCTCTTGAAGTATTTTTTTAACAATTGAGACTTCAATGTCTAAAAAAAAACCCCAATGTACTCATTACATGCATAGTTAAGCAAAAGAGTTGATTAGATTTAAAATTGTCAGGAGTTAAGTCTGTTAAAATGTCAGACCACAGCTGCTGATTTAAAAGGTTAACAGATGTCGAATTGAAGCTTATCAGGTGCGTGGGAAAAGGACTGAAGCATATGATAAAGTGATAAAGTGCATATGATTTGTCTAATCTAGATCACCAGTGTGCACTTATAGAACTGTTTATTCCTCATGCTATACATCTCAATTGTTATATATTCTCACAGAAGCAAAACTGTTTCCTATGTAAAATTGTTTACTGCTTTTGTGAACCTTTTTCTATGAATCTAAAGTTGCTAAAGCACTTGTCATGCCCATATCTTCACAATTAAACAACAAAAAAAAGAAAATGTATAATCAAGGCTGAGGTGGGACCAATTTAAAAAAGGGTTTAGAGTTCCAAGTTTCTACTTTACACTTACTAGTAACGATTCCAGAAATTCATATGCAAAAATTCATTAAATATTTACAGTAACTACTTTCACTTTCTAGAGGGATTACTTTTATTTGAGCTGAGATCTTTACTATTCATTATTCACATGCACACTTTCAGGAGTCTACCCACCAAGCCTTACCTCCTCCAAATGCAGGGATTAATCTTAGAAGGATTCTAATTAGGGTGTTCACTTCTTATCTATGTTGTCTAATCTCCTCCTTTGCTCACCTCAGTGCTGCAACCTTGCTGTGTTCTCCTCTTTATATAGTCAGAGGCTGTGAAAGACCTTTGGGGAATTTACCAAAGATGTACTTGTCTGGAGTTAACCCGCTCGTGGCAGGTAATGTTTTATTGTGATTACGAATCCTGGTTCATGTGTATGATGAGAAAGGCTGCATGTTCTCAGGCTGATAAAAAAAATGCATACAATGTGCTCTAACCTGGCTGACCACAAATACTGTTCTCAAACGATTCTTTACTTTTTCCTCAATCTGAATATACATAAGCATGGCTATTGGACAGTAACACAATGTTTTTACATCTTTGAAATTAAACAAATGCAGTTGTGCAAGGATTCATACTGCATAATTAGTAATACAATAAATTCAAAAACCAAGAACTCATACAAAAAGCACACTTAATGTAAGGTCAGTGCAAAAAAGTGAGGTATTACATTAGATACTTCTCGAAGTAAAAAAGCCTTTAGTCTTTTGTGTAAGGAATAGGGCTGCCCTTAAGTTGAAGACGTGACCTGGCCTGCAGGAGCTGTGTAGTTTTAAACCAGTGTGCATAGACAGTGCGGTATCATTCCTTTTCATGCCAGGAAATGAAATATGGAGTTGGTTCACACTGTGAGAGGAAGCCTGTGGGGTGAGTTCATCTGGGGGAAGGGGGTTAAAAACCATGTAGGGACAAAGAGAGGAGAGATATGGCAAATGAAGGGAGGCCAGCAAGAAAAAACAAGGTTGGTTCCAGTGTATTCAGCTGCCACAGTTCATAGGATGGCGTATCCTGCGATTAGAAAAAATCTGAAACAAGGTGGTTATAATGAGCACTCACATACACACACGCACAAAAACCCAGAAGCCAGTCAGGTTTTGAATATGTGTATGAGCTGTCTTGTGTGTATGTATGTGTGTGCGTTCATAGAGAGAAGGATACATGGCTTGGCAGTAGAAATATAAACAATGGCTCCATTCACAAGACTAGATTCAAGTTTCAGATGTGCTCCATCCCCAGTCAAAACTACACAGCAAAATCCCCAGTTCTGAACTAATGCCCAGCGTGGATTTAACACTTTCTTAGTTCATTTGTGTCCAATTGGACACATGTAAACATTGCAGGGTGTTAATTCCACACTGAGGATTTTGCTGTGTAGATTAGCAGGTAGTATTGTTCATAATTCATGGAATAAAAAAGAGCATTTTTTCTTTTGCTTGTTTTATTCATCCATATCGTTAATCAAATTAAATAACAAGATTTTAAAACCAGTACACAAACTTTAACACACTGATAAACTGATGATAGAAAATCTAAATTATTTATTGAAAGATTCTTTTAAAATACACAACAATGTATTTTTAATGATTCAAGTGGCATTTATTATATGCTTTCCTTTCCCCTTCATTTCCCCTCCCAGGCCATGGTGGACCTGGAGCATATCCCAGGAATAATGTGAGCAAGGCTAGAAAATTATGCTGGATAGGTCATCAGTCCACTACATCACACATAAAAACACCCATACTCACATGTTCAGGTTTTGGAATGTTTTTTTTTTTTGAGTACACTGCGGCCAAAAGTTTGTGGACACCGGACCATAATGCCCATGTGTGCTTTTTGACAGATCCAATTTCAGACTTAGCCAGAAAGGTCTGGTCATTCTGGAATATGTTCTGGCCCCTTAGTTCAAGTGAAGGGAAATCTTAGAGCTACAGCATACAAAGATGTATGCAGATGGGGAAGGTTCACATACAGTGTATGTAAAAGAAATCCACACAGACACAAGCAGAACATGAAGAACTCTACACGTTCGGGTCATTTAAGTACTTGCACACTAACCTGTCTGCTGCAGCAAAATCCAGGTCAGTCAGTGAATCAGGATTCATAATATATAACTTCATGTAAAAATTCAAGTGAAAATTTCATAATGAAATACTAACTGGTTTAGAGAGCCACTATTGTACTAAATCAATACTAATTTGCCCAAACTTGGACTGTCTGGAAGACCTTTAAACGATCTTATTAATAACAAAATGAGACATAACGAGGCACTGTCAGCATTATATCCTTGTTCATATACCGTAATAAGAAAAATGTTTATCAAGACATTTTGTTCAGAAGTACATTAAAACAATGCATTAAAAAAAAAAAAATTCTAGATATGAAATGGCAAGCACTCTGCCGTCTTGTGCCTGATGTGTTCTCAGTACGGGGAATCTCAGTAATTGTGAAATAAATAAATAAATCATTAACAAATTATTTTAATTGTGCAATTTATTGGATTTTTTTCAGCTGCTTCTAGTTCTTTGTAATTGTGAAATAAATAAATCATTAGCTAATAAAAAAAACAAAAAACAAAAAAAACAATGCATTTTATTAGATGCTTTAGATAAATACAATTGCCTATATTCTCCATAATTTATTTACTGATGTTACCAGGGATTTCCACCTACTTGCCAGCAGCATATATTATTCCTGTACTGATACAGATAGTGCCGACTGTTTTGTGGTCTGCCGTTAATCACTGCTACTAATCACTACTTTTGTGACAATAAGTTCTCCTCATTTCTGCTCAACTTTCTAACATAGCTGTTTCCTACTCCTTCTGGCCCATGCTTGTTGCCCTCTTCATCTGGTACACCACATTTGCTGCCTCATCTGACAAACCCTGAAAGAAAGAACATCTGCAGTGAGTGTGAAAGACAGAGAAAGAAAAAGGCAGATTCAGACAGTAGTACTTATCCTTTTGGAACGTACTGTGGAAAGTGTTCGTCTGGCGCAAATGGTGGTGCTGCCTGTCTTGCCCTGAAGAAAGTAACGTAGAGGAAATTTCACTAACATTGCCTCCATGACCTGATAGCAGTGCACTGCAGATTTTCATCTCATGTGCATGAGCAGATAACCACAGACAAATGCTCCATAGGTTCTTCTAGGTTATTTGTGTAACTAGGTGCATGTGTGGTACACATTTACATATGCAATGAGATGATGAGATGTACTGCATAACAGTCTATAATACGACTGAATGAAGTGAAATGAAATGTCAGTTGCAGCGCCCCATGGATGAAATTTCAAAGATTTTGGTGTGTCTAAAAAATGTGGTAGTGATGCAGGATGTGAAGATTTGAGCCTTTACATCACAAGATATTGAAATTAGAGTTTTGTTTTGAGCATTATTCACTAGGTGGCACTACTCTGCAAATGAATTGTAATGAGCTAGGGTAATGTCCCTCCTAGAGGCCATCTTGACATAAAACTTTCATAATTCTTGGAATGCAACGCATAGCTAGGGACAAAGACCTTATATTAAATATCAGACATGAGGTGCTACAACCATACCAAGTGTCATGTGGATTGGTGAAGTCCAAGTGTATCATATATTGCTGAAAACAAATAAGTTGACAAAAACTACATGAACACAAGTGCTGCTGTAGCAGTCATAATAAGATGCATATGATAGACACCTGGTGTAGCAGTGGAAATCTGCACAGTGACACTAAATAAGGAATAATTTTTTTTCATATCTTGGAAATTCAGTAATAAAATGACATTTTATACATTGTTTTGGATGATTTGCCAAAATAACAACTGGTCAAGCTGTTTGCACATGCTTCCATAGTTTAAACTTCACATTCTGTGTGTTTTGTTCTGTATTTGTCTCACACTGTTGTGTGTCTACACTTTCTGCAGTTTTGTGCAAAATGGTCCTGGAAAAATTATCATTTTTCCAGTGTCTACAAGCTATATATAGACAATAGAAACCCACTTGAATTGGCTTATACAATTTACATGTGTGTAATTGGTTGAGAGGGCCTGTGATCTGACCTGTGTATCTGGGTTCAGGTCCTCGCAGATCATATTCATGGTACTGATCCAGTTTCCATAGATACTCTCTTCTTTAGGACTTGGCTTCTGTTCACTGTTTGTCACATTAAATCAGAGTTTCAAAATGTACATGAACACTGTTATATAAACAGTGACATAGTTTCAGACTTAAGACTGCAAGTAAGACCTTTCATTAGTATTAAGCATGTAAACATAATGTACACATTCAGCACACCTGATGTCTTTGAGAAGGTCCTGCTGGGCTTTGAGTTGACATTGAGCTTCCTGAATCCTTCCCTCCATGGTGAGTCGGGCACATAGCTGGGCACAGTGAACGCCCAGCACAGCCATGTTCAGGCTGCCTGCCCACACCCAGCTACAGATAGAGCAACTGTGTGAATACGATGATAACTGTATTAATATCTTACCACATTTGTGCATTTTTGTGTGCAGAACTACCTGCTGGTGGTCACACGCTTCTGCTGAGTGATGACTCTGGTCACTTTCTTCAAATCTCGAGTTTTGAAAGACAACTGCAGCTGGAAGGGAACTCTGTCTCTTCTCTGGAAACCTGCACAAAATATGACCATTTGATGCTTTAATACTATTTATGGATTTCTTACTGTCATGCTTGTATTCTTTAGTAACTGAAACAAGGAAAGAAAATAAAAAATAAGCAAAATGGTTAACAAGAGCAAACAAACAAGACTGCTAGGCTGCTGTAAAATACACTGAAGTACCAGAAAAACTGGTATACCTGTTAACACGTGGTAGGTCCCCAAAGGGATCTCAGAGGGGACAGTCCTCTCACTGATGTCCGTCAAGGCCCCAGCATTGAATTCCGATGTGACTTGAGGCAGTGTTGCACACCTATCATGTGAAACGATTCTTGCCAGCTGCCACATTGCTGTCGTACGTTCAAGGTTTTGCCAGAATTCTTGTAGTCAGGGTACACTCACACCAAACTTTGCTTCTATCTTAAAAATGCTATGACCCAACTCACAAGCTCCAAAAACTATTAAACCGCGTTGAAAATTGCAAAATCGTCATAACTTGCCATTCTCAAAGAGAAAACAGTTCTTGAAACTTCCATAGATGTGAATGGCTTTACATACGCACTGGCAGACCCAACCAATGACGTGCATAGGTGCCGTTGCTATGTATTTTGCATAGGCTCCAGTACCAGTTTTTCCGGTACTTCAGTGTATATACAGCTAAATAAAATTAAAGACAAAAATGAAAGAAAAAAAAGAAAATTTGAAAGAAAAATTTCTATTCACTTACTCTCAACTCTCTCCGGTTTGACAGCAAACTGGAATGTGATCTCCACTCCGCTTATGACATTTCCAATCTCTCTAACCAGCCTGTGGTTGTCCTCCTCAAAAGGGTAATACCTACAGGAACAAAATACTAAAACCCATTAATTCTAGAGGAAGCACTTTATAGAAACATAATGTATGGAAACAAAAAATACAGAATAGAAAATGCTACCCAAGTAAAAGTATTCATCCTCTTGAAAGCAATTTAGATTTAGTTTTAATTCCTCTGGACTGCAATATACAGTGTGTTGTATACAGTCTAAACATGATCCTTACAATGAAATTAAAATGAAGAAGTTTCCTCTAGGAGTAACTGATACTCACATGCCTCTAGGTGCAAGCAGCGTTGCCTCAACATTAGTTGCTAAGATGTTGTCAGCCAGTGCAGTCTGAATTTCTGATCCAACTGTACAAATGTTCACTCTATTGATCTAGAAAGAGAGAAGCGTGCACATAGTATACAACCATGTCCTGTTTGATTGGTTAGAAGAGTATGAGGAATAATAATCAATAATTGAATTGAAAACAAAAAAGGATTTGTTGCTTAGAAGAATAAAAAGTGTGTACCTAAGAAATGCCAGTTACAGTTATAATATATATATATATATATGGGGCTGTGGCTCAGACTGAGGTTAATGAGAGCATGACATATGACATGCTAGTGAGGGATCCACCTTCAACTTAAAAACAAAAGCAAACTTTGAAAGAGGCAGACAGACAGTGTAGCGATAACCACAGACGAGTGGACTACAAGGGCTACCTAGAGCTATGTCACTATAACAGCACGCACGCACAAACACACATATACTCTCACATAAACTATTGACACTTCCATTTTTGAAAGCATTGTTAGTTTACAGCATTTTTCCACACCTGCCTAAAACTTTTGCACCTTCTCATTCAATGTTTTATTTTTACATTTTTTTTCCTACATTATAAATTAATACTCATCAAGTAATCCAGACTATGAAGGAAAGCATAAGGAATCATGTAGTTAACTTAAAAGTGTTAAACAAACCAAAAAAGAAAAATTTTAAATAATGAAAAACCACTGAATTTGAGGTCCAAACTTTTGACTGGTACTATATACAG
>JAOUQY010000044.1:10384485-10395649 GCA_028566355.1 Doras micropoeus | reverse complement strand
CTGACAGTATACACACTGACTGATACCTACTCTGACTCAATAAACTCTATCTTGTTCTGCATCTGCGCCTCCAGCTTCTCCTTCAGCAGCCCGATTCGTAACAACAACCTTTCACACATGCATGAAATATTCTAATATATATAACAATGTACAGTAAGTTCATTTCAGTCAAACAGCCATGCAATACTTATTTATTTGGGGCACTATGGAAGGTTAATATTACAAATCAAATCATTATGAAAAAATATTTCATTCTGTTTTTCCTGTTAATGCCATTTTTTTGTGATTTTTCTGCCAAATACATTTCTCTACCATCATTGTTCTTGTTATTGTATTACAGCTTACCTTCCATCTAAAATAGATTTCATTTTTTAGGTGGAAAATGATCATAGTAACAATATTAATCATATCATTAAAGAGTTAAAAAGGCTATCACATAGCTCTCCAAGTTATTTGCACTTTTTTCAAGAAAAATTAAGCTGCCTCTAGACCCACAGCAAGATAGAAAATATACTAGTACAATAAAATGGTGATTCTTGATATTTCTATACTTTCTATTTATCCTGTGTCTTTAAAAATTTCTCTCCCCAAATACAATGTAAATAAGAGGAAGTAAGGTTCACAGTTTTAAAAAAATCCGTTATATGTACTGAAATACTGAGATATAATGTTTGACATTGTGCTTTTAATATTGCTATGTGATTGTTGCTTTGCTTTATTATACATGTATCATGTTTGGAGTCATAGCAGTCATTATTTAAGCACACTTGAGGTTGCGCTTTTATCCCTGATTATCGGCAGTACTCTGATTCCGGCAGTACTCAGATAATCACAGCAGTGCTGATATTCAGTATAACAGCACAACCTCAACTCTCATATTGCTTTTATACAACAGTTCTGGTTATTAGTTAATAGTAATAAGTGAAACAGATTCCTATTTGTTTATTTGTTTAATCATTTCTTTGGCTCTGCCAACACAATCATTCTGTAAGGATGTCCCAAACTGGGTTAGATGGTAGAGCAACAACATCCGTGTTGAAGCCAGGCATGAATATTTACATTTACATTACATTTACATTTATGGCATTTAGCAGACGCTCTTATCCAGAACGACTTACAAGAGTGCTTAGTCATTAACTTGGAATGTCCAATGCTAAGGCTGGTAGACCTGAATTCAAGTTACTTTGAGCTATAGTACTGCTAGAATTTTAGCCATGTACTACCTATTAGATCTTATAAGCCCCAGAACCCAAGTATTCCTAAACTACACAAAACCTATGAAGACAAGACATAGGGAATAGTCAGCATACTGGAGACCACCTCATCGGGCTCTGCTGTGGTCACAGCCCTGGAAGACGGCCTGTTGGTCTGTGGCTTAGACACAGCTGTTAAGCTGCTCTCTGTGATTGGCCGTGTAGACATTTTTAAAAATGGGATTGCATGCTAGCCTACAACCTACATGTCACATGTTAGCTTTGTGGCTTTGAAATAATACTCATTATTTAATCACTATTAAAATAATGTATATATTAAGCTATTGTGTAATATTTGAATTTGAATGTCACACTGAAGTGCATAGAGATTAATGTTCAGTATAATCATTATTTATGTTTGCTATTATTTTACACTCTATTCTTTTGCTCTTGATAGAACTAGAAGTGGATGAACCGCACACAGATGAGAAATCTACCATTGTGAGTCTTTTTTCAGTTCAGAAAGGTCAAATTATCCTTCATTTAACTACAATAAAATAAGCAAAAACTTTGTATTGATCGAGTTTACAAACATGTTTATTAATATCAATCAATTTGGCCTAGAAGAAACATGTGATAAATAAAACATGATGGGGTATGCAACAAATAATCAACAACCACAGGATAATTAATACCATTATCACAACAGTGATTTGTTCTACATATTGCACATTGCAAGTATTTTATTTCATGTACACTAGAGCAATTTAAATGTGATAATTGTTTTGTTATAAATGTCATTAATGTTGCAGAACATCCATGACACAAGTTAGTGTCTGTTGTTATTCACATTATATATGACGTTATATTTTTTCTCTCTCTAGCAGTGGCAGCTGGAAAAAAATTTGGGGGGCGCAAGCAAACTGAAAATCACACAGTCAGTAGTGCAAGGCTGAATCTTAAATAGCTATTTGACAGGTGATTTGAAAAAATGGAAAATTCAAATGTCAAAACTTGTGAAAGTGAGTTTAATGTGTTCATAGAACACCACTGAACACACAAAACATTGCACTTGCCTGCTGCTGAATCTGTAATTCAGGTCGGTGCATTCCAAGCTGCTTTATCCTTTTTTCTTCACTTGAATGTATTTTGACCAGGGTATACTTATAAAGCTAAATTTTAATTTTCTTTTATTTAGAAGAAATGGTTTTCCGACCTGAAACTTGCTGCATCATGTCGTCAGTATCAGTTAACTAACAAGCTGTGTAACAATTTGTTGAGAACAACCCAGTTGCGTGAAGTCAAAAAAATTAAAGCAATACTGATAAACTACTGACAAATGTTGGTGTATCCGGGGCACAAACTGCTGCATCGTTCTGAAAATCTGAAGAAACTAATTAGAGAGCAGCCTCGGGTCACCTGCTTGCCAAAAGTTTTAGGCTCTGAATAGACTCTCATTTGGCCGGTGCCTCGCGTACAGTAAGTACTCGTATATGCACTCACAAAGAAATGAACCAAATAAAATAAAACCATTTTTAAATAAATGGCAACATGAATTCCAAGTGCGACTAAATAATTTTTAGTTCAGCCTCTCCTCTTTGGATAACTTGTAGGGGGCATTGCCCCTGGGTCCCCCCCCATTGACGAGCTGCCACTGCTCTCTAGTACTTTGTCACCTAGAAAGCCCAAGTGCAAATTTACATAGATGTTAAATAAATGTCTCCTTAGAGAAAACTTTACCATAACAAGGATATGTTTTTTTTGTTAAATAATATCAGAGTTTAACCTTATTAGATTATTAGCCATAGAAATCCCTGTGGATGAGCTGTCACTATAAAAACAATAACAAACGTTTTAATTTGAACCTATCCTTCATGTTACATCTGGGACTGCCTGTTATTATTTGAAAATAATCTCTACCTTCAGACCAATCAGATTCATGCATTCAATTGCAACTGTGGCATAAAGCAAATTAATCAACTTTTGACCAACCAGAATTCAGCAGCGCTGTGATATAAATAAGATTAAACCATTCTGTAATTTTATATAAAATGTGTTCTTATGTGGCAGGAGTTACAACTGCACTACCATGAGTACTGGAAGCTGGTCACTGCGCGGCTGCAGTGGATCCAATACTATATCTCTCAGTTTCAGGACAGCAAATTTCCCACCAGTTATAAGGAAACTGAGGTCTCTTAACAGCTCAATATGCACATACAGTTGCATGCACATTGTTCCACTGGATTGTTTTATTATTTAATATATTGTATTTTTATTGTATTACACATTTATAAGTTGTTTCTGATCATAAGTCAAGCCAGTGAATTCATATTACAAGCAATTTAAACAATTTAAATGCAGCTAAATTGTGCAAATCATACCGTCTACCCTGACTTTCCAGACCCTTTGCCACCAGTTTCTAGAATTTATGACACAGATTCCAGCAAATGAGGCTGTTAAAAATTGCTCTGAACACATTTACAAGGCCATAAAGGTAAATACCATACACTATATGATACATGTAGTAAATCAAACCATGTCACATAAATATTTATGTACATTCACATAAGTATTCAATACCATTTGAACTTTACTTTATTTTGCTATGTTATAACCTGGAGCTAAAACCTTGGTTGCTTTACTGGTTCCTTCATTGCCATAACACACTAGAATGCGAGCACTAGATAACCTCTTCCACATACATAAACTCAGACTTTATTCTCTAGTGTTGCCATGATTTACAGGACAGAGAGAGAGTATAGCATCCCTCCCGCCTAGAGATAATGGTCTTTGAAATTTTTAACTCTTGGCTTCCAGCCACAGATGCCTGTGGCATTGCCGGGATTCAAACTCACAATTTCCCAGTGATAAGGTGAAACCTTTTCAGGAGCCCAAAGTTATTTATAACCAACTCTGATAGATGCTTTGTACAAGACTGTCTTGATAGCTCCCTAGTCTTTATGACGGTATTGTTTAGGCATGTCCTTTATTAGGTGTAGATAGGTGTATTTACATTGAAATCATGTGACACATTAGTTACACAGATGAACATCATTCAACAAACTCCAATGAACTAATTTAAACTCTGAGAACTAATTTAAGGGTTTCATATCAATGGGGTGAATACTTATGCACTCAATCCTTAAGGTTCTTTTTATTTGTATTATCAATTCCTCTTGCACTACCTGAAAATTTGCATGTGTATCCTGCATCTTTCCTCTAAAGGATGCAGTGCAGATTCCTCTTGGTTACAACCCCACTGATGTGGAGAAGGAGTGGGATCGACTCCTTGAAGTCAAAACTAAGCAGGAGCTGCTGATAAACGAGTTTGAACAGTGAGACTGCCAGTTCATTCACAATGCCTTCTTTTTGTTGGTTTTTTATTTTTAGAATCAAAATGTAGATTGACTTTTGTAACTAATATTTTACTTCTGTATACTTACTGCATATTTTTGTCAGTGTGTACCGTTTCCATAAGGATAAGGGAAGAGTCCCCCTCACACATCCTGAGCTGGATCAAGTCATGCTCTTCTACATCAAGGACCTGCTGGCATGGGTGGAGAAGAACCAGAATCACATCCTCAAGTCAAAGTGGGGAGCAGACCTGCCCTCCATTGAGTCCCATCTGGGCAAACATAAGAGCCTACATCAGTCTGTCAGTGACTTCAAATCCAACATTGAAAATGCTCAGGCAGATGAGGTGATTTTTTTTTTACTGTGTCTTTGTGTCTGTCTTTATGGTGGTAAAACTTTCTTTTGGATTAATTTCTTTAATGTTACTTGTATAAGCCCTAACCCTAGGGCATAATTTGATGTAGAATAATACTGATAAACAAATAAACAAGTAATAAAAATAGAATCTATATTCACCATTTATACCATAGAAATGCTGATTTATCTAATCTGATTTGTCAGAAGCTGTTATGTAAGAGTAGCTATGACAGATGTGCAGCTACAAATCATAGCTTTTTAATGCATGTGTTCTGATACATAAAAAGAGAGGTTGGTAATATGACAGTAATAACAGGAACTAACTTGCTTCACAAATGTTGCACAGCATGAAATGCAACTATGAATCAGTAAAACATACAATGTGAATGCATAGCATTAATTAACAAAAAAATGGCCAATTTTTTAAACACACCATCCAATTTTTTATTTTTTTTCCTGTAACCCTCAAAGTTTTTACTTAATTTTACTTATTTCTTAACCTGCTTTACAAGGAGTGATTAAATAATGTCTGAAATAATGTCCTTATGTTGCCTCTACAGAATCAGTTAAGCCTTGATGCAAAACAAGCATACAGATTTTACCTGGGCAAGCTGCACTCACAGTATGACACACTTCTGGTAGGTCTTTGGCAGAAAGTGCATGCAATTCTACATGGTCTTTTCTTTTTTGGGGAACCACAAACATTTCACTACTTAACAACTGTGTAATGTTTTTATATTTACTGGTTTCAGAATTAACATTTTTTTGTCTTTAAAAATCTCTTGCTGCCTTTTTTTTGACCCTTTGATAGAGCTCCTCAATGGCCCAGCTGTATAATCTGATGAGGCTACAAAGTTTTGCTGTAGCTGCCACTGCAGAGTTGACATGGTTAAATGAGAGAAAAGAGGAAGAGGTGAAATTTGACTGGAGTGACAACAATACCAACATGACTGCCAAGAAGGATAATTACTCAGTAGGCTACGTTTTCTGTCATATAACCTAATTGCTTAACCCAATGATTATGTTTCATATTTACTTTCAGTGAAGTAACTGTCTCTGCTGTACCACATACTTGTAATAACTCTCTCAGAGAGTTAATTTAGATGAATCATGTTCTTATAACCTGAATCATTGGGATAAAGATATTTTTGATGGAGACTAGCAGAGGTTTGCTAAACTGTTTAATTTTGTAAACATAAATGGGTTAAAAGAGGACATTGAAGCAGTAAGTAAATAGTATTAAAATTGTAGTAATATGTGAAAATGAGTGCAGCATGTAATAAAGGTCATGTGACAGGGTCTGATACGTGATCTGGAGCAGAGGAAGAAAAGAGTGTATGCTGTTCATGACACTGGAGTCAAATTGCTGATGGAAGGCCATCCAGCTCAGAGCACAATTAAGGCAAGACTTCCCATCAACATCACCTATGGATAAATTTGTAGGATTTGAGTAGAACTATATAATTCTAGAAATGATCACATGCCCCAACACAAACCTTCATGTTTTGTTCACACTGTGTAGCAATGTAAATTTATATTTAATTTAATTTAATTATTATCAGTGTGAACCACATTTATAAACATACATTCACTGAACACTTTATTAGGAACACCTGGACAACTACTCATTCATGCAATTATCTAATCAGCCAATCATGAGGCAGCAGTGTAGTGCATAAAATCATGCAGATATGCACCAGAAGCTTCAGCTAATGTTTACATCAACTGTCAGAATGGAGGAGAAAATATTCAAAACAGTCTATCTCAGTATCTCAGTGACTTTGACTGTGGCATGATTGTTGGTTCCAGATGGACTAGTTTGAATATTTTTTATAACACAGTCAACTCTAGAGTTTCCTCAGAATGGTGCAATTAAAAAAAATTGCAGATGGCAGCAACTTGTTGATGAGAGAGGTCAATGGAGAATGGCTAGACTGGTTTGAGCAAACACAAAGGCTACAGTAACTCAAACAACAACTCTTTGCAATTGTGGTGAGCAGAAAAGCATCTCAGAATGTACAGACCCATTCCAAAAAATTAGAATATCATGAAAAAGTTGATTAATTTCCATAATTCCATTCAAAAGGTTATTGGAAATGGATTGAATGGAATTATGGGAATTAATCAACTTTTCCATGATATTCTAATTTTTTGGAATGGGTCTGTACTTTAAGTATTGAGATGCAGTGGGCACTCACTAAAACTCTACAGCTGAAGACTGGAGAGACATAACCTGGTCTGATGATTCTTGATTTCTGCTGAGGCACATAGATGGCAGGGTCAGAATTTGGCACCAGCAGCATGAATTCATGGACCCAACCTGCCTTGTGTCAACAGTCTAAGCTGGTGGAGGTGGTGTAATGGTTTAGGGAATGTTTTCTTGGCATTCTTTGGGCCTGTTAATAGCAATCAATCATCACTTGAATGTAACAGTCTATTTGAGTATTGTTAATAGTATTGTTAAAAGTATTTGACAATACTTAAATACTATTTGAGTAATTTCTATTTGAATATACAGTGCCAAAAAAACATTCCCCACACTATTACAGCACCTCCACCAGCCTGAACACAAGGCAGGTTCGGTCATGAATTCATGATGTTGGCAACAAATTCTGACAAAATCAAATTCTGATTTTGTCTTTTTTGCACCATTTTGAGGAAACTCTGGAGACTGTTGTGTGTGAAATTCCTTAGAGATCAGCTTTGTCTGAAATACTGAAAACAGCCTGTATGGCACCAACATCCATGCCATGATTAAAGTCACAAAGATCATACTTTACCTGAGCATTACCTGAACATTACCTGCAACATTTGACCAGTATGCATGATTTTTTGCATTGTGTCACTGCCATATAACTACATGAATGAGCAGGTGTGCAGGTGTTCCTGATGAAGTGGATGATGAGTGTATGATGAACACCATTGACATTCATTTTTGGAAGATCCTTCAGACACCCCATGTAAAAGAGCACTGTTATTACACCCTTATAGAGGAACTGAAAGTTATAATGTGTAATTGTTTGTGCAAGTAGGCTGTTCTTTGTGGTAGTTTGCTGGGGTGATATATACTTATGTTATGTCCTTATGTTAGAAAAGGTGGGAATTTTGTTGCTAATATTAAATGTGCCATTTTGTTTCACATTTAGTAACAGTCTTGACATATCATTCAGAATGAGAATAGTGATAGAATACCTTCCCTTCATGTTCACTCCAGTACCACACACCAGCCAACTCCTCTTGCTGTCAGTTTATTTAAGCATTCATCTAAGGACACTATAGTACTGTGCCTTTCTTATGTAATCGGTCAACTTTTCGTTGAAATTTGGAAATAAAGCAAAACAGACATTGGTGACCAAATTCTGTTGCTCCACATTAAAACTATTGTCAAACCATGTATTGAGATGTAAATAGCTCATTATACATTTTAGATCACAGAACAACTTTCTGTACCATCTATAGGCCTTAATCACAGCTCTACAGACTCAGTGGCATTCCCTATGGCAGCTGTGCTGTTGCATTGAAACCCACCTCAAAGAGAACACTGCCTATTTCCAGGTATCTTCTGTTGGCCACTACTGCACATTTATTTCATTATCCTGGATTTAAATGGCTACTCTTTGCAGCTGTTAAGGCTAAATCAGAGTTGTACTGTGCTCAACAGTTTTTTGCAGATGTGAAAGAGGCAGAGGAAAAGATTAAGAAGTTTCAGGAGGCAATGAAAAAGAAATATATCTGTGATCGTTCCACTACTGTCACACATCTGGAGCACCTTCTGCAGGATGCCAGGGTGGGTACTAACACACCACCATATTTACATGCATTCATCAGCGAGGTATGATATATAATTGAATTTATCAGTAATAACAGCCCTTCTCAGGGGCCAGAAATGTAAGAATTTGGCTGTACTAGCATTTTAGCTTTATAAATTTCTTTTAAATGTTATATTATTTATGATATTGTTATATCGACCAATTTCCTCTAGCTCTTAATATGTTGAAAGAATAGCTTCTCTGACCATAATGACCTAAGCTTGTCGGGGTTTTTTAATGACTGTAGAGTCTTTTGCCAAAATAATAGAATTTTCTGTTTTGGTTGCAGGATGAAAATGAGCAACTTACTTTGTTTGAGACTCATCTGGACCATCTAATTATAAGAGCCAAGAATATTGTTCAGCTAAAACCCAGAAATCCTGCCACCCACATCAAAGACAAACTGCACATTCAGGCTGTGTGTGATGTAAAAGAGGTATACATGAGGCATTATTTAATTATACATATAGACTGTAGAATTTCTTTTAATCTAATTTGTCAGATAATGTTCATTAATTTTCTATAATGGCAGCTCCGACAATATTGCTGTTTAGAAAGTCTGACATGCCATTCTTTAATTAATAAATTAAATTAAAAAGTGATAACTGTTAATTGGTGTAGTATAAGTGGAATTCCTAATGGAAAATTACACCCATATTCCATATACCACAATAACACCAGTGCTGATTATTTTCCATTAATAGCACATCCCATTATTCTTATATCCTTCATCCTAAAAATCCTTTTATCATTGACAGGCACAAGGATTAATTAACCCTCAACTAATGAATAGCTCACAATAGATTCCCAGAGTTATGTTGATTAAAGTGTGTTTGTCATTGGGAGTGTTCAAATTTCCTATCTAGGACAATGTCAATTTCCTTTAATAAAGGTTTTTTTTCACCAGTTCTGTCTTTTCTACCTTGATGTTAACAAAATCTAATTTATGGTATCACATGTATTATTTAGGTAGTTAAGGTAACCAGTTTATTTGTGATTTAGATAAACATTCTGTGGTCTGAAGTGTACTTTGCTGATGTACTTCATGTGCTGTCCTAGATTACAGTTCACAAGGGAGATGATTGTTGGCTCCTGACTAAAAATTCCCACCCTTTTAAGTGGAAGGTGAAAAGCTTCAGAGGAAGTAAGGCCACAGTGCCATCCATCTACTTCATCATCCCACCTATCAACGAGGAGGCTGTAGAAAGCAGCTCTGGGTAAAGAATTGTTTTTTGTTTGGTTTTGGTTTAATTTATAAATCATGTAAACATATAATTATGTTATCTTAGATATGTTATCTGAAATCTAACAGTAAGAATACGTTTTTATTTTATTTTATTTTTGGTGCTTTAGTCTGGCTACAAGTTGGCAGCCGCTAATGATCCTCTGGCAGAAGTTGTTCAAAGACATGAAGAGTTTGCTGGCCTGGCAGTACCTCACTAGAGACATTCAGTACATCAATTCATGGAACATCAATTCAGTCATAATGGTGCTTTTGATTACTTGCTGTTTATTATTACTTTCTTAAACCGCAACAATATTGAATTCTCAAATCTGATTGGTCAGAGGATAGTGCTAATTCTAATCTTACTGTATTGCCTATTATATAATATCCTTACATGGTAATTTACACAGGGACTAGTACAACTGAAGTGTAATTGTAACATGATAAGGTAGAGATGTTTATTTAACATTAATGGAAATAGTCTCCAGTGTCTGGGCTGTATAATAAACAGAATTAAAGCTGTAAATTTGGGTTTTCTGATATGTGAAGGTTTCAAGGCTTTGGCAGGTTGCATTTTTTTTTTGTTGCATATTATTTATTAATTATTCATAGAAAAACAGCATTTAATGTCAAATACTGTGGTTTAAGCAGAATGAAGCACTTTGGTATATGCTGGTATTGGAAATTAATCACCTTCAGGGTGGTAAGAGTAATTTTGCTTCATGTTGGTCTACATCACAATACTCTAACATTGATTATTACATCAATCATCTAACATTGATTATTACATACATCATATTACATTGATTACCTATAACAGCATGACTGTTTTGTTTTATTCTTTACTTATCTCAGAATAAATGTTCCCCAGTGTAATCATAATCAGGAAATTATATCACCAAAGTAGACCACTTTTTTGGCACAGGTTTATGCATATTTAATATCTTGTTTGATCATTTTATTCTTTTTACTTTAGTTTAGGGGTCAGGATTATGTTCTGGAGAACTTGAAGGAGAACTACCAGATCTTCACAAGTAATAGCCAGAACTCTGAGTTCTTTGGTGCAGACGAGTGCAATCAGGCTGAGATCGCTTATAACAGTGCCATACAGCACTACAATGACCTACTGAAATCAGTGGAACAAGGTGAATAATGGCTCAAGCTACTGGGGCCAGTTAATGTACTGCAGTACCACTTAGAAAGCTTTGTTTAATATTTGTATAAAA
>JAOUQY010000044.1:10266588-10288522 GCA_028566355.1 Doras micropoeus | reverse complement strand
AGCATGCGAATTCCAATGAAACGCTTCTTTACTGATCTCACTTCTAAAAGAAAGAAGCACAAAAACAATGCAAAAGTGTAATGATGATTTATTAACCATAAACCATAAACCAGCACAGGCTATGACCCATAATATGTGGATACACAATAAATGTTGATGTACCTTTGCTTTGCTTCCCCATGGAGTCATTAAGAAAAAGGGTTATTCTGTCTGAAGGAATGGCGAACGAGATCCCCGCTGCTACCTTCAGGGTGTTGATTCCAATCACTTCTCCATCCTAATAACACACAGGGATCAACACTAAGGTTATAGTTAACCTACTATAGGTTACAGTAGCATAACACTGAACATCACTGATGGATCTCATACCGTTTACAAATTAGCCTATAAAAACTCATTTAGTATATGAAGGTTTAGTATTTAATGTGCTTTTATGTATAGTGTATTGAAAGCTTACCAGGTTGACCAGAGGGCCACCTGAATTCCCATACTAAAGAAAAAAAACACAAATATTCATTTTCGTTTAGTTTAAATACCAGTATGATCAGATACTCAAATCCAGTATCAACTGTCTCACATTTATGATTGCATCAGTCTGGATGTAATCCATGTCCGAGTCCCGGATACCCAGTTCTTTGCCATCTCTTTGAGCCGTGCTGACGATTCCTGTCGTCACGGTGTTCTGTAAAGCAAACGGACTCCCGATAGCAACCACAAACTCCCCAGGCCGCAAGTCTGCCGAGTGACCCAGCAACAAGACGGACAGTTTTTTCTGAGCAGTGTCAAAGAACAAAGAGCACAAGAGAGAAGACAGAGACAGCGGTTATACTACTGCCATGTGGGTACTGTTGTGTTTATTGCAAAAGGAGTTTTCTGACGTCTCAAACAAAAAATTAAATGTACACAAAGTTTCACTTTACATGTACTCAAGCGTCCAGGACGTGTTTGGTGCCAGAGGTTTGCCTGTTAGTTTTGTACTGGAGTTTTGAAGCTGATGTGCCAACAAGTAAGATAATAGTATTCAGTTCAGTGCTGTTCATGTCGAAATGATCACCAGCTTCAAACTGTGCTAATGTGGTTTCTGACACTCTATATCTGTATATCATATTTTATCTATAAATATGGACAAAAGCATACTGAATGGATACAAACACTGGAAGCAGCCATCTTGCGGCTTTGTATCACTCCACGTAAGCATCGGACCCCGGCAACAGATGTTAGAAGGCTTAGGTGTGGGTTAGCATTGATTTCAATGATAATATTGTTCCAATTTGTAGATTTATTAAGTTAGACTTCAGTTCAGATGCAGGACCCAGTGGAGAGATTATTTCTCATAGATGGCTTGGGATGGTCTGAGGAGTCCCAGGAGAAGCTGCAGTCTGTGGCCAAGGATAGAGAAGTCTCCACTGACACCGTGACCCTCACCAAGATAAACCAAAGGAGAATGGTGGTACTTATCAAACTAGTGTCTTAGGTATGCAGATGTGCTTGATGCTGAAGGCTATAAAGTTCTTTCCCTTCCCTCAATTAACATTAATTACATTACGGAAACAATTTGCAAACACATGATACTGCACAGATAATACATAGAGCATAACTAATCCTCTACATATGGGGTGAAGTGAAAGTTGTTCTCCCATTGTCTTCCAATTTGCTCATTTGCCAGTTCCCACTACTAAGCTGAGCACTAGCATGCACTCCATCCAAGCCAGATGAGCCCAAACAATGTTGTTTGAACTGCTGCTCATGCTGTGACACACTTAGAGGAAAGTACTATCTATGAGATTTCTGCTCACTGCATGGGTGCTTATGTACAGTATATGATAACGAAACCAATAACAATTCCTGTGTCATACAGTATTCACCTGCGAGTTGATTTTGATGGTGGCGATGTCAGACTTTTTATCAATGTCTTTAATTGTAGCGTCGTATACATCTCCATCATGCATCTGCACTTTAAGCTGTTGATGTCCTGACGCAGGTGTATTCGTGGACACGACGTGAGCATTTGTTACAATCAGACCAGTCTCAGAAATCACGAAGCCTGAGCCGCTTGACAGTGGGACAGTCCGGCCGAACAGCGGGTGGCTACGGGTTAAAGGTCAACGTTATTAATTTAATGTAACATTGTTGGACAGATTACATCATTGCTCACATAATACAGGGTGTCCCCAAAGTCTGCATATGTAGGAAAAATCAACAAACTCATTATATTTTATATGTTTAATATTTTTATATTTATATATTTTTAAATTTTTATACTTTCAGATACCCTAGAAGAATTCATATTTTAAAATAAAGGCACATTTAGCTACAATTTCCCATTTTCCCTATGTACAGCAACTTTTGGGACACCATGTAGAGAAAATGGTTGTATGATTTATATTTGTCCAGGATGTAAAACTCTAAAAGTACAGTGAAAAAAAAGGCTCACACACACACAAACTCAGTGGAAAAAAACTGTGATTCATGATGTTAATGATTCAGGATTTTTTAAGTGCAAACTGTCTGCTCGCTGACTCCTGTGTGTCTATAACATCTTTTTTGTCAAGTGTCTATAAATCAGCAGACTTGGTGAGAAACATCTGTGCTCATCCTGACTTTCACAGGACAGATAATAACATAATTGTTTGCACACCTTCAGCTGTCACATTTCCAACTCTTCATAAAAAAATGAACAGAACTACTGTAGACCAGACTGATTTCTGCCGTATGTCTGAATAAGCCAGTACATGCCTGCCACGTGCACAAATACTTTTAAAGCCGCGACAGAACATTTGCTTCATACATCTGAGGATCATTTAGTGCTCATTTTCTTTATGTCTATTTTCATACAGCATATAACAATCAAAATACACTTTTTGAGCATTCCATTCTTATACCTTGAATGCGTTTATTCAGAATAAGTCTGCCTTGTACAGTAAACCCGATGCAGAACCTACCTTAGAAAGAGTTCCACATGAACCACAGCAGGGGCGATCTTTTCCACCACATCAGCAATGAAGTTGAATTTATACCTCGGGCTGTTGGGGTGTGTGGGACCTATACTAGCAGGAAGAATTTGTCATGTTAATAAGCACACACCACTGTGGCTTTTATAGAACAAAGGAAGAAGTTCACTCAGGCTGCTGACCTGAGAGCAGCCTTACTGTATACCAGAATAGACACTGCTAGTCTGAAACCAACAGTTAGTGTAAACAGCTTTCCGGAACAATTTATAACCCTTAATGAGTATGTTAATAAAACAGCGGCCATTAACTAAGCCATTTAGTATTTATAGACAGAGGAGGACCATTTACTGCAGGACCAGAGGGCAAAGTTGTGGTAAAGTATTGTCTGTAACTGCATCAAAAGCAGCAGGTGGTTTCAGTCCAGTTCACTAGTGTGTGTGTGTGTGTATGGGCATGCTTTTATACAATATAATATATACCATATATAGGAATATCTGTCAGTTTTGATATTTGGATGGCCTCCACAATGAGGACTGATTTTTTTTTTAAACTAGCTGCATTAATAATTATGCCAATGGAAGATCCTCACACGGACAGGAAGACAAACATGTTTGTGTTCGCGTGTGTGCATGCGACTGTGTCCTGGGTGTGTAAAAGTGCAGTAATTAGACATTATTTTCTGCACCCAAGCCGACCGCTGTTTCCTGTGACCGCCTTGGCACACACACACTAGCTCAGGGGTCTAGCAGCACACCCATCTTTATAACCTTAAAACTAAAAACTTGCGTTTCTTGGCAATATGTCTAATACTATAATGTTTACAGTACACATTTACAACCGCTTTATATCACCACCCCAGAGGTTTACATCTCATGAGTCTACATGTCTTTGAGTGCAATATATTTTGGTAACAGTTTCATTACTGTACAGGAAAAGAACAGGAGAAACGGAGCTCCAAACTTTGACTAAAGTATACATCATGGATTGCTCATTAAAAGTAATCATAACTGTGTAGTAAATCACATGCAGTTGTTTGTCATTAATCAACTTAAGCAACCTCCTTTAAAGCCACATTCCAGGGTAACTATATCACTTAGACATGGCCTTAAGGGGAGCTACAGTGTTAAGATCTTTTAGGTTATGGTGGCCAAGTCATCCAACCCTCTAGTCCAATTCCAATGTGTATCCTCCTCTTTGAGGTTGCTCTATTAGAGACTATGTATATAAAAAAAAACATTGCACAGTCTGCCATGCGCTAGCTATTTACTGAGGGTTAAAAAATTCCATAAGCTGTCCAAAATTATCTCTGACTCTCCAGTCTGATTTTCCAGTCTGGTTTGAGGTCAAGACCATACATTAGTGGTCCAGCTGATGGCACATGCTTGGCTACCATGATGGAAGGGATGCATGATAGTGGGACATATGATACACTAATGAAAAAATCAGTGTTTATGCTTGAACTTTTAAAGTATTAGTTGTACAGGAAATTATGACTAATGAATGTTTGGTATGTTTATACGGAGATTAAACACAGAAACGGTCACTCTGAATGCTCTTTGCAACAGTTGGCTGATATTCATGTCTGCATCTTCTGGATGGTCATATGAATGAGAGTTTTGAAAGTAAAAGTGCCTTTCTGTTTCCTTTCCTTTTTTTTTTTACATCCTAATACCATCGTAAACACACAATGTATCATCAGTACTTTTATTCTGAGACTGCTCTAAGTCTTTTTTTTAGATTTTGTTAGATATGATCTTTGTGTTCTGTCCTCCAGGCACTGCATATGGAACATGTGATATATTCTGTACACTTAACTGGCCATAAGCGCAGAACACTGAAGGTAGCAGTTTGATTGGCTCAGACAGCTCTTCCTGGTAAAGTTCTTGGCCAGCAGAAAGCAGCAGACAGCAGAAGCAAGAAGTCTGAAAATAATATTCTCATGTGGAGAACAAAATTCGACAGGATATGCCATACCTATTCAGGCAGCCGTCTTGCCATCTTTCTGTACTAATATGCAGTAATTGCTTTGATGTTAAGAATGGACTCCTTTTGCTGACCCCCTCTCACACAAAATTACAGAGATTTCCATCTGTCAGACAGTACCACTAAATCCTGCTCTTGCCTACTTCCTGTCTGTCTGCAGCTTAATGGTTGTTTTGGACTTTGTTTTGCCGCTGGACAGAAATCAGGTCAAAAGTTCAACTTGGATTCAGATTCACCTGGAAATTCATGTCTAGTCTATCAAGAACAATGACCTCCTCTATTCTAATTTCCTCCTCATATGATGACTCTACAGCTGCCCCCTGTAACTCAAGGTTACTGTCTGCATTTTGTTGTGTTAAATGTCCCTGGAGGCTGTTAATTCAAGCAGTGTGCTAGAAGCTTTTGTGTGAGGGAATTAATAGAAAATGTCTAGACATAATTAGACATTCATATTAATGCCTGAAGACGTATAATGTTGGTTTTAACTCTTTGGTGGTGATTTTGGTATATATTGTTGGATCTGTAAGATCGTGAAGAACATGCTGTTAAGAACCAGACTGACTGGAGACACTGTTGAACCCCACATCATTTTTTTTTAAATCCCACTGAAGGATCAGCACTTGTTGGCAGGGACATTTGTGAACTAAAATATAGAGTGTGACTTATTTAAAACCCACAAATTACTGCTCTCTGCTCCTCTTGAAGTGGGAATGCATAATATAACCTATAGGTTGTTGGTTAGTGTTGCTATAAATAAATATTTTTGTTGTGTGATATTTATTGAGTAATTCCTAATGAACCTAAAAACAATTCCACATCAGTTTGTTGTCTGTCATCTTTTGTTCACAACATGTAACACTTGGACTTAAATGTTATTTTAGGTAGTCCTTGCTGCAAAAGTCCAGGAGGTGAAACTGGACCTACTGCTATAAACCTAAACCTGACCCTCACTACTATGTTCTCCCTTATAGGGAGTGCTTTTGACCCCTAACCTGACCCTAACCCTATATTCTAACCCTAGGTGCCTCTCTCTTTTCTCCCACAGTATCCAGTCTAGAGATATTTTAAGTATTTATTTAGTGTGTAAATTCTTAAAAGCTTAAGAATACCTGCTTCTGGTCCCTACCCTAACTACTAACCCTAACCAATGAGATGCTGTACAACCTGCAACAACAAACAGTTATCCTGACTGCAACAAGCCGAGTTGGTGCCCCACTCTGGACTTTGGGTTTGACTTTTCCCAGGTATGAGTAGCTGCATCAGGCCAGACTTTTTCTTCTGTATTGAGGGGTACTTGCACAGGTCTGCCTAGGGTTTTGGCCACATGGGTGGCACAGGATGGCAGCTGCCCCTCTAAAAAATCTTACAAGGCCAATTGCCAACCCATCTATCTCTAAGAGGTTTATCATTGTTGTACAATTCTTGCAGGTGTAATGAAACATATCTAGCTCATGTGATCTTGAGTGTTATAAACTATAGAGCCACTATAATATAAATACCTAAATGTCATCATGTGCAATACACCTAATGAACAATTAAGAAAAAATACAAAACAGTTCCTGTTCTGCAAAAGTAACTTTGTTCTACACATTAGTGTGCTCTTGTCTCCCTTTGCACACTGCTCACACTTGTGCAAAGAGGGGTAGAGGGGGCAGAGGGGTATCTTACCTCGGCCACTCTCACACGGGCCCTTGTGCACAGAGCTCAATCCCGGCAGGCCTTGCTGCAGTGCTTTGCGGCTCGCGGCTTTTAGCTGGCACACGTTGGCGTACGTGTTGCCGTCGCTGGCGCACACCTTGGCTCCATAGCGGCACTGACACACGCCTTTAGAGAGCCGCTTCCCCGCAGGATGCTTGCACTCGAGCCCGTCTCCGCATGGCAGGTCGTGCGCGCGGCCGCACGATTCACCCTCGGCGCGCGCGCACACGAGACAGCAGCCGCAGCGGTCCGGCACGTAACCACTGGGGCAGCTTGGGCTCGGGCACGCGCTCACATCACAGCGCACAGGGCAGGCTTTAGACTTGGGCTCGGCGCGGACCAGCGTCCTGACGCAGAGCAGAATAACGGCGGATAATACAGTCACTCGCATCGTCTGATCTAATGAAGGAGGTAGGCAACCGGTGAAAGAACAACAGATCAACAAAAAGAAAGAAAAACTACAGCAAAAATGTTTAGACTGAGATCATATTCTTATTGACAGCAGTCTCCATTCTTTCCTGCACAAGCCTTTCTTCCTGCACAAAAATGCAATAATTCAGTGCTTTACCGAGTAAGTGCAAACTTAGGCCTAATTAAAGTTTAAAGAAAAAAAAACACAACTCTTCCAAATGCAGCCCGGATGTGCAGAGTACACAGAGTCTGCCGGTCTGTCTGGGAGCAGTATCACCCAGCTGAAGCTGTTTTTAATGGAGGCGGAGAAAGAAGGGTTTCTGAGCGCACAGCCCACTTTGCAACCATACAAAGATCCTGAGAGGGGTTGAAAAGTGCACACACAGGCCTGGCCATGCTGTAAAGTGTGTATGAGTGTGTTTGATGGATGCAGTCAAAACTGAGGGTTTAAAGGCAGATCATGCAGAGTTATTACAGTTAAAAATCTTTCCACACTGTGCATTAGCAGACAGAATGTGAGTTTGTATAGTTTTCACTTAGACAAAAAAAGTTGCTGATGCTGTGTCACCTCCTTCCATACTTGGACTAATAAAGAACGAATGTGGGTTAAAAAAGAAACGAGGAGGTCTTGCAGTGTTCTCATAACTCTGGGTCTGTTCTGAAGAGCTCAGGCCAGGCACCTACGCAACACATGTCTTTTTTAACACATAAACACTTGTAAGTATCAGAGTTTCAGCTTCTGGTGTTTGTTTTGACAGAGAAGAGCAGTTCAGGCCAAGTTGTGGGATGTCACCAGCCATGCAAATGTTTATTTGAACCCATAACGCCAGTCATTTTCAGCACTTAGTGAAAACAGAGCACCTCTTTGTTTTCACTTGATTCCAAGAATTCAACCAATGCGACATCACTCGAGCTTAAAATCATGTCATTTTGCAGAACAGCTTAGAATAGGCAGACTACATAAATTCTTTAACAGTACTTAGCAGTTGTGAAAGATTTTTTTTTGACATCATGTGAAAAGTTGAATATCAAAGTTTTTAAAGTTCTGTTAAAATGGCAGGATTTTTATCAGGTACTAAGTCTGTTAGAAACAAAGTTGGTGATTGTTTTTATCTTTTTTTTATATTGTGCAAGCAAAATGTTTCGCTGCTCTTAAGTACCATGTGTAAAACTGTGTTATTATTTAAAGGTCACATCCAGATGTATGTTAACCAGAGCATATTACTCCAGTCATACTGTATTTAGGATACACTTAAATTTAAAGCCTTGCCTTTAATTGTCTTCTTTCTATTTATATTCATTTGTTTATTCTTTCTTTCTGTCTGTTTGAGGATGTGGTATTTTTCAGTATTTGCTTTATTCTGGTCAAGGTTGAAGTGAATCCCATGTCCATCCCAGGAATACTAGTCAGGAATACACCCTGGTTCAGTTGCAGGGCAACACACTCACACACACACACACAGACTTTGTCTTTCTAAAGTTGTGAGAACTTTCCACTGCCATAATTATTACTGCAGCTAATTAATGCTGTACATAATCCTAACCCTAAGCTCAGCAATGAAAAGGCAGATTTTTAAGAAGGCAGATTTTGTTAAATCTTCCAAGGAACTCCATGTCTCTTTCAGCAGGACAATGCAAGGCCTCATTCTGCACGAGTTACAACAGCATAACTTGACTGGCCTGCCTGCAGTCCAGATCTGTGTCCTATTGAAAATGTATGATGAAGAGGAGAATCAGACAACAGTGACCACGGACTGTTGAGCAGCTCAGGTCTTATACACAGCAAGAATGGGTAGAAATTCCACTTGCAAAACTGCAACAATTAGTATAATCAATTCCCAAATGATTAAAAATTATATTAAAAGAGAAGGTGATGTGGCCCAGTCATAAACATGCCTCTGTGCCAACTTCTTTTGAGTGTGTGGGCATCAATAAAATTTTATCATTTAAATTTGTTTATATTTAACAAATAGATTTAAGTTAGTCATTGAAAACACTGAAAATCTTCGTCCTTTAATGTGTTAAATAAAGGTTCAAGTAAATTACCAAATTACAGATTTCAGTTCAGAACTTTTCTGGAAATGGGGTTTGTACATACAGTTACATTTTGTCCTTTAGTTGACACTCTTGCAAAGCCTCACTCATGGAGCAGCATGACTAAACAGACGCAGGCAAATTTTGAATCAGTCAGGTTTTCTGACCTCACATATCAGCAAGCCAACACAAATGAAAGTGAATCAACCATTACACAATACATCTGGTCAGAGGACTGTAAACATTACAGTGTTGTGCTTCAGTGCAGTTTAGGTTTCTGTTTTCTCAGTAGACTGTCTAGCTTGCCTCCTGCGAGGCTGTGATTCTGTATTGGGATGTGGTGCGGAAACTCTGATTTGGGGAAAGGTTAATGCGGCGGATATTAAGATCAGCAGCGAAAGCTCGGGCGCGTTGGTAGAAGTGCAGGGAGAGCTCACGATCCATGAGGAAGTTGTGATAGATAGTGGCCAGGCGAGTACACAGCTCAAGCTGAGACTTCTTATTGCCCAGGTCCATGGCACCTGCCAGGGCGAGCTGGTAATACCCTGCTGCATCGAATGGGTCCTGAGAAAGAGAAGATAGATAATTCAGTGTAAAGTTTCATTTAGAGTCTTATTCATTTTGTGTAATGTATGACTGAACAAATCAGCACTTAATAGATGTTATTGCAAAATTTTATCCTGGTTTTAGGGTTATGATGAATGCTGAGCCTATCCCTGGAAAATTGGTTCTGGAGCAGGAATACACCCTGTACAGGACACAAGTCCATCGCTGGGCATCGTGCACACAAACACACATATTCACACGGAGGGGCAATTTAGTGCAGCCAATTTAATGTCATGTCTATGGAAGTTTGGTTGAAAATGGAGAAACCAGAGGAGACCCATGCCGACACTGGAATGAGAATATGCCATCCTTCAACAGGAGTGAACACTGGAGCTGTGAGGTGGGAATGCTACACATTGCACCACTAATAGTACATGTTAAAAAAATGCCATTACAGAAAGCAAAGATTGACTGATTGCCACTTTAGTTTGCATGCCTGTGCTGCCCTCTTCTGGTTGGTCTTTGAGGCTTAAGCTGTGGACATGGTTCTCACCTTTAGATCATAGAAGATAATGTCTCCTAGTGTCTGATAGACTTTGACATAGTACAAGGCTTCCTCATCAAACTGCAACGGCGAGGGACAGAGTGAGAGGGCCTTTAGGAAGTGGTGCTCAGCCAGCTCAAACTGACTCAGGCAGTGGTAGAGTGTAGCCAGCCGATGGAACGCCACACGCTCGTTCAAATGGTCAGCTACAAGCATATAACAGGTAAAGAGAACAAAGAATATCTATCATCTGAATTAAATTAGAGCTGAAAAAGGGTTTGTATTGAGGAATGGAAGAGCATGTAAACTTTACAGGGACTAGCAGAGAAGCATGGGAATGAAGAGGGGAAAGAAAAAAAACCTAACATGCAGTGCAAAAGGAACTTCCTTTCTATACAACAGGAATAATATGTGTGTGCAACACTGGGTTTTACCAATACTGACTGCATGTATGATTGAGCCGTGACTGACTCCCTACTCGCTTTTGTAATGATTCTGATTAATTTCTGATCCAATTCATGCATCAATTAAATTAATCTTAACAAACCCTTTAAGTGTGGAACGAAATCATTCTGTGTTACTTAGTGACACCTGGAAGCCAAAAAATACAGCATGTGGTGGTTGTGAGTCGAGAGAGTGTTCGTGTTTGTATTAAATACCCAGACTGACGCTGATCTCTAATGCAGCCTGTGCATGCTCCAGAGCTTCTCCATACTGTCCCAACTGCAGCAGCAACTCTGCTAGCTTATTGCACAACCTGAGCTGACAACGCACACTGCTTGTCTTCACTGCAATCGGGAGAGCTCGGTCCTGACACGCACAGACACACACACTGCTTTGAAACTGTACCATCCATAAAAACTGCATAATTCTTTTATACATTTATGGACTACTCATACAGGTACATTACACATCCTTTTTGAAGACTATGTCTATTTAAGGTTATTAAAATGAATGTTAAATGAATAGCAATGTTAATATTAATGCTATATCCCTATGACAACACATATACCAAAGAAATAAGAAAAAGCTGAGAGATTGTTTCATTAATGCTCTTTTCCTCAGCAGTTTCACATATAACTGAATGATGTGTAGCTGACTTTGCACCTTGTTTATGAAATAATTCCCAAAAGCTGTCAGTGTGATCTAAAGCCCTGCTGAGGTTAGTATTTTCCTTGCCCAAATACACAAATCTTATTCTTGCCAGGAGGGGCTTAACGCGTACCTATTGACTTTAAACCTATTTGACATCTCTGGCATCACTGCATAATTATCCTCTTTGCTTGTACAGACGTACCCTGTAGAAGCAGACAGCTTTCTCTCTGTCCTCTGTGCTGTTAAAGAATACGTCCCCTGCCGCCTCCAGCAGCTCCAGAATGAATATCGTGTCTCCTGTGCTTAAAGCAATGTCTTGCGCTACCTGTCACTCAAAGACAGAAGAGAAATGAAAGTCTGATGGGATCATGTGATTTACTACTAACATTACACAGAAACTTTATCTACATTATCACATATTAGGTGATTAAATTAGAAAATCTAGCAGCACTGTAAGCAGTGCGTATTATTTCAAGGCGTTCCTTAATTCTTGAATCTGATTGGTCAGAATGGTGTTGATTAATTTTCTCTAAGAGCAGCTCTACGAGTCGGGCCTTGTGAAATTAAAATGAGAGGTTTCTATTTGTGTTGTCCCGATATGTTATGATCTGTTGGGTAACAACTCGTTCACAGGGATTTGCATGGAGGATGTGCTACATTAAGTCATTTTTTAAAAAACAACTCATCAAATGTAATTGTTCATTTGATGACATTTTCTGCGAGGAGACGCATTTATTTAGCAATTTGAGCTTTGTTACGGTCAGATGCAAGTTATTTTCTCACAGTGTTTCCCAGGTCTATCATCAGAACCTTCATACCATCTAACTATATAAACCATGCTCATGTTTTGCAAGAAAATATTGATCTTTTCATTTTGGGAAGTGTTTGTGAATTGAATGCTACCTGCACATAGAGATCCACCAGCTCAGTCTGTTTGAGGATATGGTAGATTTTTCCTGCTTGGAGCCAGCCGTGAGCCTCTTTCCTCTTCCACCCCATGTCGATGTAGATCCCTATACTTCTTTTGGTGTAGTCCAGAGCACATCTATTTGCTCTGAGACATAATAACAAAAAAAAAAAAAAAGACTGTTGAGTGCAGGACCTCTCACCTACATTGTCATGTCAAAAATGCTGACATGTAATAGCTGTATGAACTCACTTCTCTGTGCCTAGGCTGAGGTACAGCAGGCTGATCTTTTCCAGTATCTCTGCCTCCAGGGTTCTGTCTCCTGTCTGGCGCAGCAGGTTAAGCTGGTGTTCGTTATAGATGATACACTGAGCTTCATCAGGACATGTTTCACTATACAGCTGGCACAGGCGACGGGTGGCTTGCAGTTGGCCTTATCAGGGAAATAATTCTGAGATGAAATTACATTTGTACATTTAACGTACATGCAATTAACAGATGTCTTTTTTTTTCATTTGTGGTACCAAACATAATGAAGGATTGGAGATTTTTGCTATTTTAATAACTGATGAGAATATCATCACAAGCTTGAACGTTGGAATGTTATACAGGGTGTTTCAAAAAGATGGACCCAATTTCAAAGCAGTATATTTCATGATGGCAATGGTCTATGTGTCCTCCACCTGCTGTACAGACAGCATCCAGACAGTAGTTGAATTCCGGGGCGTCTCAAAGCGTCTTCTTCTACTGAGGTCACCGCTGCCATGATGCTGTTTTTGAGATCATCCAGATTAGTTGCTAATGGTGACAAAGACACAGGGTGTAATGTCTGGGGATCTAGGGGGCCAGGAGTGTAGTGCCAAGTCTTGGGGTCCTGTGCAACCTATCCAATGTTGAGGCTAGGGGCTGTTTGTGTGCTAGGAAAGGTATCTAGCAGTAATCATTTGAAACTATATGCTCTGCCCTTTCAAATGGTAAGAGTTTCATTCTTGGGCAGTTCGTGGTTGCAGAGATAGTGATTTCAAATTGGGTCCATCTTTTTGAAACACTACAGTATTTAAAAAATTGCCAGTATTTTTATTGTTATGTCAGCGGCACTAATAATAATGCTGAAATCAAGACTTGTCATATAATTTCCAAGATCACAAAAAATTTCAACTTCATACATATTTTCTGAAGTAGACTTTATAAAATAGACCGTTCTTTTTCTCAAATAATTCAACAAAGGAACCTTCCCATAGAAATAATATACAGGGTATGAGTATTAGACAGCCTATTCAACCTATTTTTACGTATTTGCCTATTTACGTTCTCAGTGCTCAATTGGAAGCATTAGTATGTGTCAGTGTGAGACATAAATGGGATATAAACCTCTTCACTGGATTCACTGGAAAAAACTAATTACATTGTATTGGACTCCACACTTTCTCAGCGACACTGAAGATATTTTTGACATGGAAGAAATGCAGAACCAGTGAGCTCCATCTGTCCAGAGTGCTTATTTTTAAAATACAAGTAATAAACCTTAATTAGATTAGAATAGAATTAGAGTTAGAATAAACCTTAAACAGAGAATTGGAGAGAATTAGAAAAAACCTTAAACAGATTCTTAGGCTTGTTCTTTTTGTCACTTTTCAGGAATTGCAAAATCAAGTGATAATTAAAAATGCATACAGTACATATACAGTATAACAACATATACATATACACCAATCAGTCATAACATTAAAACCACCTCCTTGTATCTACACTCTTTGTCAATTATATCAGCTCCACTGACTTTCGTGTACTTTGTAGTTTTACAGATAGAGACTGTAGCCCATCTGTGTTTTTTCTGCAGACTTTGTTAGTTTGGACCCCCAAAGGACCCCCACAGAGCGGGTATTATTTGGGTGGTGGATGATTGTCAGCACTGCAGTGACCCTGATGTGGTGGTGGTGTGTTAGTGTGTGTTGTGCTGATACATTTGGATCAGTTGCTGCAGTATTAACAATGACTTCATCCAGAAATGTAATTTTTTTTGTAGCATAGTAGCATTTATTACTAAATTGTCCAACTGCAAACCCTTTATCCTATATAACAGTTCACCTACAAATCTTGGGATTTCAGGTTTAAGTGGCAAATGATTTCAGCTGCTTCTGTTTCTTCCCATCTGTACATTTTTCACTTCATGTGAGGGGTATGTACACTTTTATCAAACTGCTTTTCATGTGGGTCAGAGCATATAAGTGAGCATGCAGAATGTATTGACGGTAGTTAAATTATATACTAGGCACCTATTACTAGAAATTTCTAACTGGTACTGTTCCAATGTACTAAAAAAGGACATGATTTGTTAATCATTATGCCTTTATCTACAGTACTGTGCAAAGGTCTTAGGCACCCTGTTGTTTTTAGGTACAACTTTTGTTGTTGATGTTTTTTTGAGTTCTGCATTATTGAGTCAGTACAAAAGCATTTTATATTTCCAAATGTTACTTTTCCAACAAAAATTAAATGTTATACAAAACTGTTTGTCAGTAACGAAAGCAACACATTACATAACAGGCCACTTTTCAGACATAAAACATCATGAAGGCACACCAAATATTGGCTTCCTTTGCTTCTTTGCTTTACAGCAAGACTTCTGCATCAATACTGTACAGTAATTAGCTGGTAAGTTTTACTGAGTATAATGGAGAATCTGCCACAGCTCTTCTGGAGATTTTGACTGTCAAACTTATGCATGCAAAACCCAGCAGCCTTCATTATGTTTTCTGTCTGAAAGGTGCTCTGTTATGTAATGTGTTGCTTTCATTACTGACATACAAACATTTTTGTGTAACATTAATTCTTTTTGGGAAAAGTAACGTTATAAAATATTTTGTACTGACTCAAAAATACAGAGCTAAAAAAAAACCATCAATAACCAAAGTAAGTATAGGACTTTTGCACAGTACTGTATATTTCTTTAAAAATATTCTTTTTCTTTTTCTATCTGTATTAGAAACAGAACTGCTAATAATGATAATGGATACTTACTCTCTGAGTTATCAGAGATGATGGAAATCAGCAGAGCCCACTCGTAGCAGAGCTTTCCGTTCTCACAAAAGCCCTGTGAGACATAAAGCTTCCCAAGCTCTAGAAGCACAACAACAAAGTTCAGCTCATGATCATTATTCTCTAAGTCAGAAAACAGCACCACAGCCTGGGTGAGCTGCTCCTCTGCTATCCTCATGGCACTGATTTGCAGACATAAGAAGCCAAAGTTGGCCAGTGCTATGGCCCAATTGTGCCTGTCTTCAAACTCCTCACAGACATCGATTGCAGCACGGAAGTTCTCCGCAGCTTGTTTTACATCACCAGCATGCCTCAATGTGATACCACGCATATTATAGATGATGCCCTCCAGCTTGGTTGTGCAGTGCTCGGGGAGGGAAGACAGGACTGAGTCCAGTACATCCAAAGCACTGTGGTGCTGCAAATCACAGATATACAACCACGCCAGCCAGATGAGAGCAGCGCTGGCATCAGAGTGGCTGAGTGTGGTAGTAGAGGAATGGTTGAGGAAGCCACACATGTACTCAGCTGCCCTTTTAGGCATGCCATGCTTATGGAAGAGCCATGACAGACACAGGGCATAGGCATGTGAAAGGCTGGGCTCTATGTCAACAGATTCTAAGGCAGCAGCTCGAGTCAGACATGGAGCCACCTGGGCCGGGATCTCCAATCCATACAATTCACGGCCATTCTCTAACAGCAAAGAGATGCTGCAGAAACAATCAGAGACTGACGATGACACCTGTGTGATTGAAAGAATGAAAAAAAAGACACTTATAAAGTTAATAACACACAGTTACTTCACATTTATCATGTAAAACCCACCTGGTGACAGGCTTGCTGTGCTGAACTCACAGCTAGTTGAAGAAGCCCATAGTCACTATAAAGCCTTGCTAACAGTAAAAATCCATGACTCTGTGTCTTGTGACAAGCTCCAGGAATCTCATCAGCCAAAATCTGTAGCCGTTCGATGAAAGGCACTGCACTCATCCCTTCTCCAAGCTTGAGATAAAACTTGGCTAGGAGGAAACAGACCCGGGCTTCTGCAGGTTTGTTCTGGGACAGAACTGCCTTTTTCAGTGCAAACTTCAACACCTCTGGGTCTTCTGTGCCAGATAAATAGTCACAGGCTGCCATCAATAAAGCAGCGAAACGTTCAGATAGCGCGAGATACTTTTCTGCATTTTTTTGCATGAGATAGATGAGGGCCAGGTTAGAGTATACGGCTGAGAGAAGGTACATGTCTGTGAAATAGTCTCTGGGTACGCTTAAGGCTTCCTCATAATAGACACGTGCCTGGGAGAACTTTGACCTTCCTGCACACAGCTGTCCCAAGAGGAAACAGATTCTGCTCTGTGCCCATGACACGCGCTTTTTTCGTGCAGTTTCCCGAGCAACACCTAAATACAGTACTAGCTCCTCCTCATCACTGTGGCCCTGGAAATGCAGCAGGAGGAATTCTGGGTAGGCAGCATAGAGAAGCTGAAACTCAGGCCGGTGGTCACGGGTACCTAAGAAGGACAGGAGTGAATGGTATCCATCTGGACTGGTACCATCCTGCTCTAAAGAGATTTTAAAAGGGATTTCACGGGGTGACCCTGTGGCTCCGGTGGGCTCGTCTGTCCGGGGCTTCACACTGTCTGGTGTCTGGTCATTTTGAAGAGGTTCCTTTATTTCACTCAGAATATCAGGGATATTTCTTTTCATGCCTACATATTCACTGCTGGTGGGCCCATCTAAAGAAAGATGAATGGAATATTTTGGTTATTATTTTTTGAGAAACTATTATAATTTATGAAACATGTGTAACGTATAAAGGTTACCTACTTTGAATTGATCTCGGATTTGCTGAATCTGTCATAAACAATGCAAATCAGAAATAATAGTTTAGATCATTTGTTTCAGGCTTTTAAAAACAGCATTGCTGTTTTATTACTAATCAGTGTAGGGGTACAAGTCTGTATATCTCATTGTTTTTGGAATAAAGAAGAACCTAGAACATTTTAGAAGTTATACCAAAAAAAAAAAATCACATATTAAAATGAAAGGTAAAGTGTTTGTGTTCCTTCTATATTAAAACACTGAGTTAAATATGGGCGGGTTTCTTTATACAATTGTCTGTGATAATTAAGTAATATCCGTGAAATCTAATAAAACTGCTTTTTGATTGAAAGTAATGTTTATTTTTATCGTTTTCATTGTCAGATAAAATTCTGCAAACTTAGCTAAACAAAAACATGATTAGCTAAACAAAAGGTGAACGCACTGCGCATGCGCAGCAGATTCGCACTTGACCGATTCCAGCTCACACGCCTTTATCGTCCCTCGTCTTATAAAATTAACTAATGTGAGTTTTTTTTTTTATTTATTTAAATTCAAAAATTAAGCCGAAATGTTGTGCAGCACAGTAGTGCTGAAAAAAATATCGATAAACCAATAAAAAAACCGAAATAGTCATAGTGCACATAATTTCCCAATGTGATTTCAAAGGCGACTTGATGCTAATTGACAAGCTGGTCTTCGGTCAGGAATTTTAAAAGTTTTTGTGTTTTTTCCCCCGACATGTTTTCCATCACAAGGTCAACAACTAGTGTGTATAATACACAAGGAGCAGCAGGGATGCCATCGAAGAAGCCAAAGGACGGCAGAGATACAACTCCTGAGCCCAAAGTCCCGCTTCGGCGCTGGGAAGAAGAGGAAGGTAATGTTAAACACAAAGAGAAGATGATTAACTCTTAGTGTTTTATAGGACCAGAAATCACTGAACTCTGTCCCTCACTGCTGCTGAGGATGCCCACACATGGACAGACTAAAGATCACCGTGATGGACAGCTTAAAGATGCACTTAGAAACCATGGATTTGATTTGCAACTGATATAATCATCCTACGATGGCTATAGGACTCATTGCCATGAACAGTTTTGCACTCCATCAGTCTAATCTCTATCAGTGAAGAGTTTATAACTTTAACAAAGTAGACTTCATGTCAGTGGTTAAGGCATTGGACTTCTGACCAGAAGGTTGTGAGTTCAAATGCCACCACAGCCAAGCTGCCCCTGCTGGGCCCTCAAGCAAGGCCCTTAACCCTCAACTGCTCAGGTGTGTAAATTAGGTATATGTAAGTCACTCTGGATAAGGACATCTGCCAAATGCCATGAATGTAAATGTTACAGTTGCAGGTTTTTTTTTTTTTTATATAGCACACAGTTATACAAGGAATTATTTATTATCGCACTGTCCAGTGTGACCCAAATGAGATTGGGTTCCCTTTTTCCAGTTTTTCCTGGCCGCTGTCACCCCGGCTTGCTCATTATGGATAAAATTTATATAAGTTAAAAGTTATGTCTGGTTTTTATGTCTTTGTAAAGCTGCTTTGGGACAATTGTTAAAAGTGCTTTAGAAATAAAATTGAATTGAATTGAATCTATCTTCCAACCTGAATAACCTGCCACCTCTCTCTCTCTCTCTCTCTCTCTCTCTCTCTCTCTCTCTCTCTCTCTAATATCAGATGATGATTACTGTGACCCTGACAAATTGCTTCTGTGCCCTTATGACGCTAATCATAAAATCCGGGCATGTCGCTTTCCCTACCATCTCATCAAATGCAAGAAGGTGGGTACGAATCTATTTTCCTATATAAAGATGATGATTAACCCTAGGATAATAAATGTGATGTATGTTCTGTGATAAGGAAGAAATATCTTCTGCCTAGTTTCCAGCTGAGCATGAGGCAGGAATGCCAATCCAATAGAGGACACAGACATTTACACACTCATTCACACCTACAGGCAATTTAGTGTCACCGGTTCACCTACTGAGAAGCAATTCAGTGTGGCAGGAAACCCATGTGGACCCAAGTTAACCCGAGCTTAGGATTCAACCCTGGTCCTGTTAGCTGTGACTCAGCGATGCTATCTACCAGGTCACCTTGCTCTTTTCAAAAATGAAATTACTGTAGATAATGATTCATGCCTGAAAATGTAGGTACAGTGGCTTGCAAAAGTATTCACCCCCTCAGCATTTTTCATGTTTTGTTACATTACAACCTGTATTTAAATGTTTTTTTTAATCTGAATTGTATGTGATGCATCTGCACAAAATGGTTGGTGAAGTAAAATGAGATATATAAATTGTGGAAATAAAAAAACTGAAAATTGACATGTGCATATGTATTCACCCCTTTACTATGAAGCCCCTAAAGTTCTGGTGCAAACAATTACCTTCAGAAGTCACATGCTTAGTGAAATGAAGCCACCTGTGTGCAATCTAAGTATCACATGATCTGTCAGTATATATACACACCTTTTCTGAAAGGCTCCAGAAGCTGAAACACCATTAAGCAAGAGGCACCACTAACCAAACAACACCATGAATACCAAGGAGATCTCCAAGCAAGTCAGGGACAAAGTTGTAGAGAAGTACAAGTCAAATATCCAAATCTTTGATGATCCCCTGGAGCACCATCAAATGCATTATCATCAAATGGAAAGAACACGGTACCACAACAAACCTACGAAGAGAGCGCCACCCACCAAAACTCTCAGAGCAGTCAAGGAGGGCATTAATCAGAGAGGCAGCACAGAGACCAAAGGTAACCCTGAAGGAGCTGCAGAGTTCCCAAGCAGAGACTGGAGTATCTGTCCATACGACCACAATAAGCCATACACTCCATAGAGCTGGGCTTTATGGAAGAGTGGCCAGAAAAAACCTTTACTTACAGACAAAAATAGGAAGGCTCATTTTGAGTTTGCCAAAAGGCATGTGGGAGACTCCCCAAATGTATGGAAGAAGGTGCTCTGGTCAGATGAGACCAAAATTGAACTTTTTGGCCACCAAGGAAAATGCTATGTCTGGTGCAAAACCAACACATTTCATCACCCCAAGAACATCCCCACAGTGAAACCACCATGCCACCATTCCTCATACCACATGAATACTGTGAAAAGGGTGAATACTTCAATAATTCATCCAAAGCCCTTGTGTAGTGAAAGAGTATTAATCCATCCTCTAGATCTGTGGTCCAGAAACTTTTCACACTAAGAACCACTATGTACCAAACCAGATTTCCCAATTTCCACTTCCCACTGCAGATACCAACAGTGTTTGATTGAGGTATCTGGCATGGTAATGTCTTTTCACTCTTTTGCGAGAAGTGACGCCACTCAGTGCCACTCAGTGACTCAAATGCTGACTTTAATTCCTCTCCAGCACTGAAAGGTTCATCTGCTCCCTCAGGGCCAGCGTTTTCACTAACAGACTCTCGACTGTTTTTTTTTTTTTGCCATTGTGGTGTGTATATGAACTGTTGTCTGTAATAAAATGTGATTAAATGACAGTTTTTTTGGTTTTAAGTTAAAGACTTGGGCCAGTTGGAGTGCAGTGTACTGCAGTTTGGGAATCACTGCTTTAGGTTTAGTATTCTACATGCTATCATGTTAAGATTGAAAACATTCACAGATACAGTGTTGTTAAAGACTAACTTCATTATAATCAGTGACCGATGCATCATTAATAATAATAATACATAACATATAAAAGATGAATTGAGCCCTAATATCATTTTCAGAACAATCCTCAGCTGGCCAGCCAACTGTGGACGTGCCCATTTAATGCTCGTCACCTGATGCCCAAACACGAGTTGTCCCATCACATGTCTACCTGCGTGGATAGGTGCACTGTAAATACTGACACTGGTAAGACCTTGTACGATTTTGTGATAGACTCAATGGGACAGCATTCCTGTTTATGCACCAGAAAAAAAAACATCATTCAGATCTCATGTTCTGATTAATTTCAGCAATAACCGATGAGAGCCAGCGCAGATTTCAGGTTCCTGTCAGCACCTGGACTATTCCTGTATGTGATGAAGACTGGGACCAAGGTCAGCTTCTGTCCTGTCCATAATACACTCTCCTTCCTCTTCTGCTTTTCCTGGGCATGTAATTCATCACTAGTATACGCACTCTAATAAGCTTTTATGGTGGTAAACAGTAAGTATTAATGGGTTGTGTAGAAATTGTGAATCCAGAAGGCTTACAGATACAGTTTCTGATAAATACTTTTCTGCCACAGAGGAGGAAGAGTCACAAACACCAGCAACACCATTTGTCTGGGGGATTTCAACTTCACAACTTAGCCAAAACAGGTGAGTGAGATAAAACAGCAGACTGTTAGATGTGTAGGTATTGTCCTGAGACTCTGACTGAAGTGCTACCCTTTAAATGAGCCTGAGGAATGAAATTCTGGCTCCACCAGAGATTCTTTGGTGTGAATAAAGTGCTTACAGGGTATTTTTTTTTCTCAGGGCTGAGCGAGCAATGATCCACGGTTTAGCCCCCGGTGTCAGAGCCCCAAGAGTTCTCCCCTGGAAACCGGGCATGTAAAATCCAAGTTCTCTCTTGCAATGTGCTCCACTGATTTACAGCTCCTAAATGACACTCCTTTTATTATTACTGGATTCAGATGTTTGCATTAAGTTACTAGCTTCCTGTTTAACTGTTGAATAGCTGTTGATAAAGCACATTGGTTTGGTTAACGTTGCTCTATAAGAATCCAATTTAGAGTGACAAATTTCTTTCAGAATCTTTAAAATAGCTTAATAAAGTACAAGCCTACTCAGTTAAGTAGGTTTAGTCCTTTACTTAGTTGTGTTTGGGTTTGGGGAGGATTTCTGCAGACAATTAGCAGTTGATTGTGATATATATGTGTGTGTGTGTGTGTATATAT
>JAOUQY010000044.1:9900577-9911582 GCA_028566355.1 Doras micropoeus | reverse complement strand
ATAAAATACCAACATTTAATTGAGATATGCTGGCCAAAACCCAACGTCTGCTCAACGTCATAATCTTAATGTCCAGATGATGTCACAGGCTAACATCAATAGATGTTTAGCTAATAGCAGTACAGAACACTAGACTGACTATTTTGACTGGTCACTGAAAATTAAAACTTGGAAATAGTTTGGACTCTAACATCCAACACTGAGAGCAAGGAAGACACACACATGCTGTACAGGAAAAACATTAAGTAATTCATTTTTGGATATATCACTGTGTGTTTGAATGAAGATTAATCATGCTAATCAGTAACAAAATAAGGAAGTTATGTTTCCGTAAGCAGCAATGCTAGTGCCAAATGATATTGTCAGTGTTAGTCTAGTTGCACATTAACTTCACTGCTCCACTACAAATGAGGATTCTGAGTCTCTGTTTGGGTTTATAGTTTGAAGTTGGTCCATTTGAAATCGGTGGAGGCAGACGGTGAGTTTTGTGTGTGGTAAGCTAAAGAAGCTAAGCTCCCTTTAGCAGCTAATGCTAGCGCCAAATTAACTCGAGTACTAATGTGTGTTGATTGGGATGATGTATGTTGTGGACTAAACTGCTGTGAGGCATGAAGGGGAGAATGCAATCTTTAAAAAGTTAAGGGTCGCAACCTTATGGTGGGTGTTTTGGGGCAAAATGAATTGAATTAAATGAAATCATCAATAAATAAATATATGGTGTCATGTGGAATAAATGAATAAAAGTAAAAATAAAGGTTTTTATAAAGAATTAAATGTGACATAACATATATAAATAATAATTAAATGTGCCATAAAAAGAAATGTAATTTTTAATGATATTTGTGCATTTATTTAATGACTTATTTCAGTGATGCTACCGAAGGCATGAAATAAGCCTTGAAATGTAAACTGTCACTTTCACACTTCAGAGTACAGGAAGCTTGGTGATTGGTTGAGGAGTATCCAACAAGCTCCAAATGCATCTTCACAGGGGTCTACACCTGAAACTGATGCGCATATGATACATCCATATATTTCCACCATGACTCTTAACCCTAACATAACTCCTGTTTGATGTATTTCTGGAGGTGTCTCATAGCTCACATTATATAACTAGCTAGGTAATGTGAGATTTGTAAGCCTTTCTTTTCTATCCTGTGTTTATTGTTTGTGTCTTAACATATTCATTTGCTTTTTATAAGATCAAGAATTTAGTTGGATTATTGGAAGCAAATTTGGAAGCAGACTGGATCACAAGTTAGCCAGCTAGCAAACTGTACATCTGTTTCAGGTGTAGAACCCGGGGAGATGCATTTACAGCTTGTTGGATAAACATAGTCACTTCCTGAAGTAATTCAGGACAAGCTTTTCCTCACAATCTGACTCCAGGTCTTTTCACAGGTGGGCTTTTGATTTTTCATGGGGATCTGTGTTCATTTATACATTATACATTATACATTATACATCATACATTAATACTCCTCAACCAATCCCCAAGCTCTCTGTATTTTGACGAGTGAAAATGAGAGTTTAAATTTCAAGACTTATTTCATGTCATCGGCGGATCATTAAATAAAGCCCCACATATATAATTAAAAATGACATTTCTTTATTAATTTATTAATACATTTTATGGCACATTCAATTATTATGTATGCATTATTTATAATCACTTTCCATTTTACTTTTATTTTTTCATTGCCACATGATTGGTTTATTTGATTTATTTAATTCATTTTGTCTCAAAAACAAACTCAAGTCCCCATCTCTGCATAATTCACCATCATTTATTGTTGGATGCCTGTTCTACACACACAGTTTGTCTGTTGTGTAGATATGGTTCCTTTAAGAAAGAGTGCTTTCTAGGTTCCGATTGGGCAGTGCTATCTTTTGATCACTCACTGTGTGTGTTAAAATAAATGACACACATTCGTCTAAGCATCCACATGAAATGCCAACTGCAGAAGCCAATTTAATTTAATAGCATTAGTTTTATTAACCTTTTGGACTTTTGGTTATCTTATGTTTAGTTATATTACTTTAATATTGCAATTAAGTATACATGGAAGCTCAAAACACAGACATAAAATGTAAATCTTTAAACTGCAAAACAAATTCTGCCTTGTTGAAGCAGTAGAATCTCTTGAATGTTAGAGCAGTTTAACAGTCTGGTAATAATTATGTTATCACTTTATTACCCAGCCCCATTTTTTCCTTCTCAAGATGTGTTCAGAGAAAATTTGAAGTAATTTTTTTTTCTATTTTGATTTGCTTTGTAATAACAAACAGTAATAGTCTGACAGATATGTATCTGAGATGTCAATAACTGTTTTATTAGTACTTTTTTGTTAATTGTCTTATTTTGAATTGTCTTATATTGAATTCATGTATTGATCTTTCCAGCTTTCACTTTGCAGCCAAATTTATATGTAGAGGGATGTATTTTTTTTATACGTCTTTCCAATTACCTGAAAAAGACAGCTTTTCACCTTTTAATTTTGAATCAAATCTCAATGTTGTTGAAATGTCTTATCTAGCAAAGCTGTTTTTAAATTAGTTTTTACAGGGTGGGTGATGTCAACCCAACACTGGTTTTAGATGGATATCCATCCAACCAAACTTTGTCTGTCCTATGTATATCAACCTGACTTTCATTTTGACAACATCTGTCCAAACTTGGAGTTTGACATCAAGCCAGCGTTGGAGTTTGACGTCAGCCTGATTTTCATTTCCAAATAAAATACAATGTCTGTCCAACGTTGGAGTTTGACATCAAGCCAATTTTCATTTTCAACTAAAATTCAACTTCAAGACAACGTTGGGTTTTGACGTCAACCTGATTTTTATTTACAACTAAAATGCAATGTCTGTCCAACTTTGGAGTTCAATATCAAGCTGACGTTGGGTTTTGATGTCAAGCTGACATTGGATTTTGATGTCATCCCGATTTTAATTTTCTACTAAAATTCAATGTCAAGCAGATGTTGAGTTTTGACATCAAGTCGATGTCGGATTTTGACGTCAACGCGATTTTCATTTTCAACTAAACTTCAATGTCAAGCCGACTATTTTGCTAGTATATAATTAACCATGCTATACTTTGTAAGTTGTGTAAAGTGATTTGGGCACTAATACTACATGTCCCATATTTTAGTAAAACCCCAATTCCAGAAAAGTTGGGACACTTTCTAAAAATGCAATAAAAATCTGTAATTTATTAATTTACTTGAACCTTTATTTAACATTTTTATATACATATACACTGGGTCACATCACATTTTCTTTTAATTATATGTTTTAATCATTTGATAATTGAAGATACTAATTGTTGCACTTTTACAAGTGGAATTTTTGGCCATTCTTGTTGTATACAAGACTTGAGCTGCTTGTCTGTCCATGGTCACTGTTGTCTGATTCTCCTCTTCATGATGCATCATACATTTTCAATAGGAGCCAGATCTGGACTGCAGGCAGGCCAGTCAAACACATGCACTCTATGTCTACGAAGCCACACTGTTGTAACTCATGCAGAATAAGGCCTGGCATTGTTCTGGGAAAAGATGCTGTCTTGACGGCAGCTTATGTTTCCCCAAAATACCAGTATAAGCCTTTGCATCAATAGTACCTTTACATATATGCAAATCACCAGTGCTATGGGCACTGATGCACCCCCCAGGCCATTACAGATTGCAGGCTATTGCACTTTTTGTTGGTAATAGCCTGGGTGCTCTTTTTCGTCTTTGGCACGTAGGATCCAACATCCATGGACACATCTGACCACACAACACATTTCCACTGTCCTTAGGTCCATCTCAGATGACTTTGAGCCAGAGAACTCATCTGCACAAAATAATACATGGCTTCCTCTTTGTATAATACAGTTTCAGGTTACATTTCTTGACGCAGCGGTGGACTATGTTAAGTGAAACTGATGTTCCAAAGTACTCCTAATACCATGTGGCTACGTCCATCACGGTAGCATGATGGTTTCTCAATCTGCCTGAGGGCTTGATGGTCACATATTTCAGCAGCGGTTTCCACTAGGGCTGGGCAGATTGATCCAACTATCGATAGTATCGGTACCAATGTTGGTATTGGTATTGGATCAATACTAGCATGATGGGATTGATACTTTAGTTTCAGTTTCTCTCCTCTACTTTCAGTATGTTGCTCCTATTTCACCAAAAAGTAGGAAGGTCTGCAAACATCACTGCTTTCACATCTTGCATGCACGCTTTGCTCCTCCTCTTCCCCTGCTCTGCTGTGCTTTGTTGTAGTGCTGTCATGTGACTTAGAGCAGACATATGTAGGCTGCAGTGAGTGAGAGCATGGCATGGCAGCAAGAAAGAGGAATATCTTGTAGAGATATTTTACATCTGTAAATGGAAACCTTGTGTACTGCGATGTGTGTAAGAAGGCTATTCACTACTGTGGCAACACCACCAATTTATACAAAAAATATAAAAAAGTCTGTGCTGCAAAAGAAACGGAATGCTGACATGACTGAATTTAAAAACGCTTTTGGATTAACTGTGAAAGGGACACTATAGGATTTCTATATTTAGGCTACATGTAGATAGGTTATAGACTTAATTATTTTGTTATTCTAGTAGTAAATTTGTACAGAATTCATGTTTGCAAATTTAATTCATTACAGTAATAAAAAATATCTTTATTTCCTGTCCTGGGTTTTAATTAATTAACAAAGGAAAGAAAAATCAAAAAATCATTTAGTAGTTATGAAAATGTATTCTGATGATACATTCAGCTCATAAATCATGACACACTGCTCTCTCCTACATGAAAGTACATCAGCTGCTTTTATAAGTAAAAAGTGTCGATATTGGTATCAGCGATACTGGCCCTGTATTTACTTGGTATAGGATCGATACCAAATGTTACAGTATCACACACCACTGGTTTCCACACTTGGCCTCCAAGATTTCCCCTGACTCCCTGAACCTTTTCATGATATTATGAACTGTAAATGGTGAAAGACCTCATTCTTTGCTAATCTTGTCCTGAGAAACTTTGTATTTGAACTGACAATTCTCTCACAAAGTTTGGCACAAAGTGAAGAACCACAACAAATTCTTGCTTACAAAGACTAAGCCTTTGGTGGATGCTCCATTTATAATCAGTGTTGATGACCTCACCTCTATCAATTTCTATCTAAATCAGAGTTTGTTGCATGTTTAGAAAGTGTCCCAATTTTTCTGGAAATGGGGTTTGTATTCACATACATTTATATGAAATATTTCTTCTTTTTGCTTTTATGGAAATGGATTATTGCTATTTAATCTTTTTTCCACTAAAGACAAATTAACTTACAAAAACTTGTTTTATGTTTTCTAGCATCTAATTAGTGATAACTAAAACTCCTGGGATATGGAGTATGTGTTGTTTATTACTGACTTTTTCTGCTTTTATATGCTCTTAAACAAGCAAGCCCCTAAATGTGCTCTTTAAAATCAAACAACAAATGTACAAACAACCTATTATAGCCAGTTAGTTAAAGGACAGGTTTGTCACCATGTTCTGAGAATGACAGAAGTACATGATGTGTCTGACAAGTAACTGACCACAATAATTATTTAGTTATATTGGTTCAATGGTGTATGAATCAGAATTATTATGGCATGCTAAATGTATTAGCAATTTTCATGTCTTAGTGAGATCAGGTTTGAATCAAATAGCAGTAGCCATGGAACCTGGTGTCATATCGTCAACACAACCTTACATTATTTCTGCTTGGTTACAAAATATGCATCAAATCAGCTTGCTTATTCACATGGCATGCATGCTAAATACAAACAACACAAAACCATTTGATATCTGGAAAGAAACACTGCAGACAGTAAAGAGCTGGCAGACAGAAAGAGATGGAGGATGGAGAGACTTGAAGAGGGTGATTCATTCATTCATTCCTTCACACATTTGCTCCAAACAAAATGAGTCATAACTAGCATGGATTTTGAAACTGCCTGTAATGTTCAGAGCATAGCATATTTTGAGGAGTATCAATTCATATGCTGCTATTTGAAGCAAGAATCTCACTGGCTTTATGTGTGAATTCATATAATTCCCATGCTGAGAATAATAATAATATTTACCAAATAGTAAATATCCCACAAAGTTTTTTTTTTTTCACAAGTATGCTAATCATGACCAAAAGTACATGTTCACAGTAATTTTTGCAGAAACTTACAGGACTTACAAAAGTTCCTGCTCGATCACCGCTTTGAAGACCCCTCAAGTGCCTTGGGTAAAGGCAAATATGTGTAGTAGTTGGTGTTTGTGTATGTGTGTATATGTGTGTTTGTGTGTTTAAATACTGGAGAGGTGGACCATGTTGTGTGTGAAATAGAACCCCCATTGGAGACCTGAAAGGGACATTTCAATTAGAGGTGCTGTGAAGTGTGTCGCCTGAGTGCTCACTGATCATCACCATGTGTCAACGCTCCTTAGAGATGCCATTCTTTCTTCATTAATAAGTGGCAAATTTCACAGCATGAGTTTTTATCTTCACTTTCTCTCCTTCTGTTTCTCTCCCTTCTTTCTCAGCAAATGAATTAAAAAAAGAATGAAGCAAAGGGAAGAGGTAGAAGAGATTTGGCACTCTTGTCAGACAGGCCTCATGGCCCTTCTCCTTTTATCTCTTGCCTTTGACTCCATGCTTTGATTATGAAACCCCCTTTCACAATGTTGAGAGCTGGCTTCTTTTTTTTTAACAGTGTAAGGCCACATCAGTGCTATGAAATTCAAATTCATAAATAAATAAATCTTTCTCTAGTGATACTGTCTCTATTTATTTTTTTAACCAGCCTTTACATAACTTACTTGAGGCTAAACACACTTCTGACAGCAGCACATGCAGGAATTTACTACTCTAGTAATTAAAGACCTGAAGTGTTAATCTCTTAGTTTCATGAAGGATCTGCCAATTGTTCATAATTACATCCCCTTAGCATCTGTCCTGAACATATTGTTTCGAATCAGAAATATCAAACAGGTCAGAGGGGTATCGTTATTGGATGATTCTGTTTTCAGCATTGGAAAATGAAATTGAGTTTGGGCCATCTCTACCTTAAAGGCAGCTACATTTGTAATTTCTATTTTTTTTAAGTGCTTCATGTCCATAATGTCCTACAGGGTTCATGGCAAATATCAGACATGGAAAATAGAAAAGCTGTAACCTAACAAAAACACTACACGTACGGTTCTATCATCTATCCTTTTGGTAATTTGAGCTTTGACTGGCCAATCTGCTCAAATGTAGAGCAAATCTAGGGTAGGATTTACTGTGTAATCACCTGATATGTCCACCACTTATAGACTGCATACATCTACAGTCTGGGTAAGAAAGAAATCAGCCACAGCCTCACTTTTGTGAATTTTTCTTATGACAATGGGTAGTGTTGTTGTGCTTGGTTCCACAACAATCCAAAACAATTGGTCTTGTGCTTTCATACCTTGCAGAACTACTCCATTCCTACATCCCACATCGCAAATTAAGATCCCCTGATGCAGGTCCTCTTGCTGTCCACAGGTTCCAGTTGCCCACCAAGGTCATTAATGTTGCTGCCCCTCTCTCTGGAACTCCCTTCCTTTACCTATTCACTTCTGCTCCTCTCTCTCTACATTTAAAACGCAGTTTAAAACCTGGAAAAAACTTTTCTCTCAATACTCCCTCTCACCATCTACCACTACTCCTGATTAATCTTTAGGTGTTCCCTAATACAAAGTTTGCCAAGTTTGGACTCACATACTTGGTAGTACCGACTTGGTAAGTTTGACTCACGAGTACCATTCTGCAATTTGGAATGTACTTGATTTCACCTGCTAGCGGGACCACATGTCTCCGAAAACATCGGAACAAATTTTAATGTAGTCTCTTTCATGATAAATTAACCATGTACTTGATGTCTAAATAATAACATTCTTGCCTAAAAATCATAGAACTTCACTTCATAACACAACAACAGTAGTATTTAGAAACTTACATCTGTAAGTTTTCATTTCCGCCATGACGCTGAGATGTTGCGAAATGCATTCTGGGAGAGCTGATTGTCCCAAGTCCACACAAGTCACCTCGTAATGCATCCTTGATAATACAGGTGGAGCAAGAACACATCTGGGCATTTGAACTGTACTTGGCTAGATGCAGACTTTTGAATGGATCAATACTTGGGCTGCGAATGACGATGTTTCTCAAATACACAAAATACAGACAAGTACACAGATTGAGAATCAGCTTTTGTCTGGCTTATTGCTGTTTCTTATTTGTAATGCGACCTTGCTTTTGTGAGAAAGGCATTATATAAACCTCACTTATTATTATTACTACTACTATTACTATTATTACTATTACTATTACTATTATTAGTTGTTAACAGCAAATAATCAGATATAGATGACAAAACCCTTACACTGACTTATTTTTTAATACTTGAAGAGTCTTTGTATACCATGCCACACTTGTACATACTGTATGTATCTCAATCTTAAGGGCCTTGATTTGTACCAAATATTTTCCTGCATCAGACTATGTTGCTCAAGGACATAACTGCATAAAAACACACTTCCTCATATTAATATCTGCTTTTTATCCTGTTTGAGTACTATAAAGCACATGAATGTGTTTTTGACTGCTCATCTCTCTATTCCCAACAGACTTCTGTATGCTAATGATGCTTCAGACTGGTCTAACCCTACTGCCCACTGTGATGTGACCTCTACAATACAATATATCTTAATACTGAAACGCAAATTACAAATGCCTCAGACATAAATATATATTCACACCAAAGCTTCCCATGGTGGAAAAGCCATGATTCATTTGCATTTTAGCTATTGATTTTCAGGCAAGAATTCTGGCAGTATGTCAACCCTTGCCAAACTGTCTAAATCTAGAGCTACACCACTACAGAAATATTGTTTCCTTTCTACCCATTTCATCCATCTTTCTTTCTCCTTAAAGTTAAATTGCATTTTTTTCAACCAATTAAAACATAAACAGCAAGTTTTCATGATCCGTGAAAAGAAGCAGATTTTTGATAATATTGATTACTATTTCTTTTTGTCTGTACACTGGAGTCACTCAGTATCATGGAAAAAGACTTAACACACAACAACAAGTTCACATGATGCAATAGTCTTTTCAACTCAGTGATGAAGAAATGTTATATTAAATTGTACGCATAGCAATTCAAGTACACTAGGTGTGTTTTAATGGAATTGTGACTCTCAGCATATGCTGTTAATCACATAATCCTGATTAACAGATGGCTTTCCTACAACAAGGGAACACACTAATACCACCTGTCAGGATATTATTTTATAATGGCAGACGAATACATGTTTTCACTCCCTAGCATTGAGCAAAAGAACCATGAAAAATAACAAGTATTTGCCTACACAGGTATTACAGTAACTGTTATACTCCTTTGATGGGTAAATTATTGTTACAAGGTGGAATATGTTTGTATTATGAACTTTGTATATATCTGGCAAGCATTTGTATTTAGAGAGAAGTAATCAACAATTAAATTCTTACTGAATACAGCATGAATTCTGCTTTACATCAAGTAATATTATGGATGCTAATTATATGGTTTCTTTAAGGATTACAGAAAGCTTACAGAAATGTCGAGATTTCTGTTTTTGTTTGTTGGTTGGGTAGCTGGTTTATTTTTTCCTAATGTCAGCATTATTGGCACTCTTCATAAAAATGAGTATGCATTAATATAAAATGTAAAATGGGATTTTTTTCACATAATTAATTATTACATTATATACAGTATCATGACTTACATAAAAAAAAAAAAAACATTAGAATGAGTAATATTTTCATATAGATATACTGTTATTTTAACAACATTTAACATTGTCTTAACATTGCTTTTTGCTTGTACTTGCAACTGTTGCAGACTTTTTTTGCATGTTTTTATCATGGCCTTGACTGCACTTTATTGTATTACTTAAAAAGCGATTTTGGTCAAATTGTTCTACCTGAGAGCAATTTAAAAAAAAAGAGTTCTTATTACACTTTTTTGTGCATTAGCAGAAACTACACTCTACACATATTGCCACTAAAAGAATATGAGGATGTTTATGTTGTGCATCAGCAGAAAGCATATTGAATTAAGTCTATATTGCAGGCCTAAGCAGAAAGGTCAAAGGGAAAATAAGTAAAGCCATGCTGGGTTTCTTACACTATATACATTATACATAAGGGCACAGATGCTTTATTTGCATTTTCATTTGCATTTTCAACCACACAAACCTGGCTGTACCTGAGACAGAGTGAAACAGCTAGATACACTCATAGGATCCATGGAAACACACATACAACCAGTCTCATCCATTTACAACTATAAGCTGCACTCAGGGATGTGTTTGCAATCTAAGAAGGGCCTTGTACTTTCTTTTTTAACTGTTTGTTTCTTCATTCTTTCTGACTCATTGTTGAACCTTTATTACTCACCAAGCTTCTCTGAGTTCATACTAAGAAATACTTATAGATCACTGCAGGACATAGTTGTAGCACATTTATTAGATTTTCTTTCAGCAAAATTGAAAGGAAATAGGAGACATTTGATTACGTTCTTAATGTAGTAATGCTTTAATTAAAAAAATAAAATAAAATAAAAGAGTGCTCGTATACTCTGCTCAACTAGGTGACTTCTGCTGTTCATGCTCATATGAGCCCAGGCTTCACACTGTAACACTGATTAAATATCACCTGGATATTTCATGTAGAAAAGTTATTCATATTCAGGATACTATATGCTAGGAGTAGGGTCAGTATTGTTGATCACGTCATGCAAACAAACCACTAAAGGAGTGAACACGCTGAACACGTGGACTCTACTTCTATGGTTGACCCTGCCGAGGCCTGTTCCGAGTGGAACCCATCCTGGAAAACAGCTGTATGACCTTGGCCACTGTGCTGTAGCTCAGTTTCAGGGTGTTAGCAATCTTCTTATAGCCTAGGCCATATTTG
>JAOUQY010000044.1:9864001-9874784 GCA_028566355.1 Doras micropoeus | reverse complement strand
GGGCTGATTTCTCCACAGTATTCTAATTTTTTGAAATCCTGTTTTCGTGGGTTTTATGAGCTGGAAGCCCAAATTATATATTAAGGTTAACCTTTTGAATGGAATTATGGAAATTAATCAACTTTTCCATGATATTCAAATTTTTTGGAATGGGTCTGTACATACAGTCGCAACACCACCTATGCATGTTGTTGGGTAGGTCTGCCAGTTCGTATATAAAGCGATAGACATCTATGGAAGCTTTTAGAGCTGTTTCTGCCATGAGAATGGCAAGTTATCATGATTATGTGATTTTCAACACGGTTTGATAGTTGAAATGGGTCATAGCATTTCAGAGGAAGAAGTAAAGTTTGGATTTTCACGTATGATCATTTCAAAGGTGTATTCCAGCAAAACCTCAAACTTAAAAAAGACTCTGGGTGAATGTGACCAGTGTCAGCTGGCAAAAATTGTTTCACACGATAGACGTGCAACACTGCCTCAAGTAACATCGGAATTCAATGCTGGGGCCTCAACAAACATCAGCGTGAGGACTGTTCCCTCCAAGATACCATGGGGGACGTACCAAGTATTAACTGGTATACCAATTTTTCTGGTACTTCAGTGTATACTGTATGCAGTTGTACAGCTTTTATTGATTTCTATCCTACATTTTAATGGAGATTGTTTCCTTATATGCTGCTTTATTCTATGTACTCAGTCACACCTTAGACAATTTCTTTGCTACTGGAGATTTAATTATACCTCTCTGTCTATTAGTCTAGTTGTTAAAGGTCACCCAGGAGGCTACAACACTCATCTTAATGACTTGTCTAAGTGAGTGAGTGATCATTTTCCTTTAATTATTGTTGATTACTATCATTAGGTCCTTCTTTTCCATCTCCCTCACACTGTTAGAGGCTTGGATTAATATCCGTCATGGTGACTACTTCTTAAAGCTAATTGGCTGCCACATTTGAGTGGCACTAAAGGATTGGGGGAAAAGCCTAATCAAGCAAAGTGTCCTAATTTCAAAAGTATACTTTATTAGCCATGAAGCCCCTGACAGAACAAATAAGACAAAGGATTTTACTGAGAATATGTCTGAGCTGTCTCATTTTAATCAAATTATCCAGCTTTTGGGAATATTTCTGGCATGTTTAAAATCTTGGGTTCAGCTAATCTTTACATGCACATGTGATCTTAAGTATGGTATAGAAATGATGAAATAAGAGCTTTCAGTAACTACAGATAAGGAACACTGCATAACCGACCTCAATAATTTCATAATAATTAAAATATTTAATGAGGTGTGTTAGAACTGAGGAAATGACCACACTGTGGTAACTTTTTCAGGGCAGCAGCTGAACAACATTAGCATGACATAAAATAAAATCCATGCTGTGCATATTGTGAAGAGGGTGGGGTTGTGTTAAGAGATAAGCCCAAGGGCAGTGTTGCTGGGAAAATCTTTCCTTTTTTAGGCTGCCATATTTAAACTATTTTTTAAGCTGCCATAATGTATACATTTGTGGAGCTTATAACTTAGCACATTTCTGCAGCTAAGGTAAACTCCTTTCCATTTTGATCTTAGTCCAGTGGCTTACCCTAGCAGAATTTAACTTCCATCTCACTAATTCTGTTTTTTGCTTGGCTCTGCATGGACGAGAGCTTGTGACTTAAAGTTGTGACTTAAACTCTGCCGTGTTTGTGTGTATACTGGTGCATATGAAAGTGAAACCTCTGTATTTTGCACACAGGATTTGGTAAGTTGTGAGGAAGCATTTTCCTAGTTTCATTTACAAATATGTGTATATACACTCACTGAACAATTTATTAAGAACATCTGTACACCTGCACTTCATCTATTTCTCTAATAAGCCAATCATGTGGCAGCAGTTCAAGGCCTAATATCATGCAGGTACAGCTTAAGAGCTTCAGTTAATGTTCACATCAAACCTCAGAATGGGGGGAAATGTGCTCTCCATGATATTCACTGTGGCATGATTGTTGGTGCCAGGCTGGTTTGAGTATTTCTGCTGATTTTCCCACACAAAAGAGTTTACTCAGAATGGTATGAAAAACATAAAACATCAAGTGAGCAGCAGTTCTGAAGACAGAAATACCTTCTTCAAGAGAGAGGTCAATGGAGAACAGCCAGACTGGTTCAGCCTGACAGAAAGGCTACAGTAACTTAGATAACCATTCTGTACAATTGTGGTGACCAGAACAGCATCTATGAATGCAGAACATGCCGTACAATGACTCACTTGGGAAATAAGGCTACAACAGCAGAAGACCTTGTTGGGTTCCTATTCTGTCAGCCATGAAAAGAAAACTGAGGCTGCAGTGGGCACATATTCACCAAAACTAGACAGCTGAATGAATCTGCATGATGAATCTCAATTTCTGCTGAGGCACAGAGATGGTAGGGTCAGAATTTTGCACCAACAAAACAGACTGTGCCAACAGTCCAGGTGGAGGTGGTGTAATGGTTTGAGGAATGTTTTCTTGGCACACTTTGGTCCCGTTAATACCAATCACTCATTACTTGAATGCCACAACCGACTTTGAGTATTGTTGCTGACCATGTGCATCCCATCATGGACACAATTTACCATCTTCTAATGACTACTTCTGGCATGAAAATGCACCATGTGAAAGCAAAACTGGTTTAATGAACATGACAATGAGTTCAGTGTTCTTCACTGGCCTTCCCAGATCTTAATTCAGTAGAATACCTTTGTGATGTGGTAGAACGGGAGATTCATAGCATGTAAGTGCACCTGAAAAATCTGCCAGAATTGTGCAATGCAGTCATCTCAACATGGGCAAGAATGTCAAAGGAATGTTTCCAATTCCATTCCATTCCATTTTGTAGAATCCATGCAATGAAGAATTTTGGCTGATTTAGGAGCAAAGGGAGGCCCTACCCAGTGTTATTGTAGCGTTCCTAATAAAGTGTTCAGTGAGTGTAGTTTGTGTTTTATGTAATGAACTATATATTCTGTAAACAGACTTTCTGATGCCTTTGATTCAGTGCTTTCTTCCTGTCTGTACTATCCACTCTGGCAGACAGGATGAAATAATTATATCTATGCTATAAAACATTTAAGGTATCTAAAATTAAATACTAATTAGAATGTGAAACATTAACCACTTAAAGCCCCACCTTATTATTCAGTTATTCATCTTAAATAATAATATTCAGCAACTAATGTGAAGAAATGTAAGAAGTTACAAGAATGAGAAATTTAAGATTTTACTATCTGAATCCTTTAAAAAACACAAACAGTATTTCCCAAGAACCTCAGTGCAATGATGAGCTATAAACCACATCACATGACCAGTCACATGATCCATATTCCCATTCACTTTTGATTAGGTTCTTCTGTTTACAATCACCAATAAATACCAGTGATTGCCTATAAATAAACCAGATATTCTGTGAATTCCTTCCCTTGGTTTTTGCTAGTTACATTACTGGGCATTTTTTTATCTGTATATCTGCTATTTTCACTCTGCTTTCTTTTGATTACTATGTTATTTCATTGCTTAGTTTAGCCTGTCTGGCAATCACCTGACCTTGTGCCTGCTTCTACATTTTCTTTGTACTTTCAAATTGTCAGCTTCGATCATTCCAACAAAACTCTGCATTTGTGTTCATCTCTGTTTTAGTCTGACAATCTGGATCCAATAAAATGCCATGGGAATAAAAGAGTATTGTACACTAAATTCACTCTGAATAATGCATCAAATGTGTTATCACCAGTATATGGTATATTGTATTATATTATACTGTAATGTTCTACTAAATCACTAGACTGTTTTAAACCCATAAACTCAAGGACTGGGTGCAGTTATACATTCTGCAAACTATTAAAAATTTTCCTCTCACTCACCTATCTAAACTACTTATGCTAGATCTTGATCATGGGCAGTGCTGTAGGCTACCGCAGCTCTCATTGGGCAGGAAGCAGTGAAAAACCCTGGGCAGGTCACCACTCTATCTCAGGGCACACGCACACTATACTTGTGAGGTCGTTCCACTGACATAATTATTAATGCAGCCAGTTAATGCTATCCCTAACCTTAACTCTGACCCTAACTGTAACCTCAGTAATGAGGTTCTTGTGGTCTTATATTTTTATTTTTGTTAAAAACTACAACAACAAAAACACTTTCCTTATAGGGGCCAACAAAATGTCCCCATGAGGTCAAAAATATCATATATTCCTATCCTTGTGGGGACATTTGGTGACCACAAAGATATAAAAACATGGTACAAACACAGATACACACACACCTAGGGGCAGTTTGGTATCTCCAGTTCACCTAACTGCATGTCTTGAGAAACCCATGCAGATACAGGGAGAACATGCAGACAGAAAAGAACCTGGCTACTTGGTTGGGAAATTGAACCCAGGCCCTTCTTGCTATTCCCTTTCAATAATGGCTTATCCTGGTTAGGATCTGGAGCCTATCTTGGAAATGCAGGGATACATCCTAGATGGGGAAGCCAGTCCATTGCAGGGCACCATGCACAGGTTTAATTACACACGTGTTCATGTTAGACAAAAAAGTTGAGTTTATTTATATAGTACATCTCATACACAAGGCCATTCAAATGCTTTACAAATAAAATGAAACATATTTATAGGGTAAGCATTATAAAATATTAAAAGGTTTAAAGTAATATTCATAAAATATGTAGATAAAATAAAGATTGTTATTCCTCAGAAATATCATTTGCCAGTTACCACAGCAAGTGGAGCTGTCCACAACTTAGACTTCTTGCACTACACATTTATTTTCCTCTGCTCTTCTTGGGCTGGTTTCCCTAAGATCATTTTAGCTGAGAACTGCTGTTCATTCTGTAGTTTTATGGCGATCTTTGGATAACAATACTTTTGGGAAACTATTCCCTGGTCTAAGCAGAGAGTACAGATGTATTTGGAAGCTGCCTTGAGTTGTATAAGTTAATATGTGATAAGCAAATCTTTTCCTCCCTCTCTCTCTCTCTCTCTCTCTCTCTCTCTCTCTCTCTCTCGCTGAAGGCTTTCTCATGGCCCAAATTGAAGCCAGCTGAGTACAGAAGTATTCTCATGATCAAGCTCTGCTGCGTTGCCTGCCTCCTCCACTGATGCCAACTATCTTTAGCTTCAGTGCAAACTCAGCACTCTGTGAGTACCTTTTACAACATCAAACACAAGCCTGCAGGCTCCCTTTTAGTTTGACAAAAACAAGAGGTATGAAAGACAGAAGATAGAAGCAGGAGAATGTTGGAAACGGAAAGGCAAAAATCAGAACTTGGCTTTTGTTTTTGTGTATCGACTCAGCATGACTTATTATAGGTTATACCTTTCTTCTTGTACAGCCTCATTAAGCACACTATAAAAATAATAAATAAAAGAAAGAAAAATGCTAATTTGACAGTTCAAATCATGTTTACTTGCATCAAACCATTTGCCTGCCTATATCAAGTTATGTTTTCCTGATAATTTAGTTTATGCTATAATTTGTTTAGTTTGCTGATTAATTTTTTGATATATGCAGGCTGGCTGAGCAAACATATCACCTCAGTTTTTTTATTTTTCTTTTTTTTTTTGTGGGCTCAATGCCCTGTAACTAATGTGCCTAAATTGATTAAAGTAAACTTTTGTTTCCATTGGCATTAAGCCATATACTAAACACTTTCATATAGTCATAGACTGGACACTTTCATCATCGTGTTCCCCTCTAAAACTTGGAGCACATGACACACACACGTCTAAGACAAGTGTAGCTAAATTAAATATCCCTATGAATTTTTTATTAACAATTCTCTCTTTTTAAATTTATATAAAGGAATTTGGAGTCATTTACCTATCTTTATGTGTATATTAAGTGCTCCACTTGCTGATGTTGCGTCATTTTATAGCATTTTGTCAGGTTAGATCCAGGACTGCAGTAAAGATTTTCTAAAATTATAATTAGACATTATGTCTAATTGGGACTGGTATGATGAAATGTAAATCTGTGGTTCACACAAGTCAAGGGTCCTGCACATAGAGATACATGATATCCCTTGATGGAAATTTGGAATCCCTGGCAATTCCTCTGAACCCAATTTAATCATCTGTGCACATTAATAATTAATTCCTCACTTTCCTGACCCAGCATAGCAAATGATCTCATACAGTAATATTGACCCTTGGACAGAAACTGCAGCTTCTCCACCATCTGGTACTGAGCAAATATAATAACCAGGCTTCTTATTAGTGTCCCATGGGTTCAGTGCTTATGACAGTGTCATGAATAGGTTCAAACTGCACACCATAATCACCATTAGTCACCTGCTCCTCCTTTTTTTGGAACTAATATGTCTAATAAGCAAGACTATGAATCCATATGCACTGTCTAAATGTCAGTGTACCTGAGTGTAGTCAATTAGAGGGTGAGACAATCTAATAATAAATGAGTAGGAACCAAAAGGTTAGTTGTGAGATTTCAAGATAATTACTATGGTGGACTAGTGGAGAAGAAATGCCATAACATGCAGGACAATCTCAGAGATATGGTGTGAAATGTAACAGCAGATTTATAGTACATAATAATTATTGGTATTCATCTATACCAGGGAATAAGCAGGATTGTGGACCCACATGCAGTGCCCAAACGCCAGCTTACTTGAGTGCTGTCATTTGAAGAGCCAATGAAAAGAGCTGGCAATAAATAAAAGGTTAGGTGTGAGATACAGGAAGGTGCAACTGGTATAAGCACATGAGTCACTTATTGTCTTATTGGTGCTCCTTGTCGCCATTCATGTCATAATTCACTGTTGCTGTATATGGGTCTCTAAGATCACAAGAGCACAAGTTCAGGTAGCAGACACTACCATTATGTTAACTCCTTCTGTTCCTAATTCACCTTTGATGATTCACATCTGATGTATATTTTTCTCCCTTCCTATTTTTATGATATTATTCTATACCTTTGATCTTTTATGATATATGATTTAATCATCAGCATTTTGAGTGATTTTCTGTGTAGATGTTCTGTGGTACATACCACATTTCTTTCTTGTTATGTATATATTTGTTGGACAAGGCCTGCCGGTGCCTTCTGTAAAAAAAAAAAAAAAAAGCTGTAATCAAACTATTTGGAGTAGACTCCTGGGTGTTTAAATCCTAATTATGGTGTCATGGTAAGCCTTGATCAAATTTGTATACTGTCCCATCAGGTTGAAAACTGGCTAATGATACTGCAGAAGCCCTGGGTGTCATATCTACCACATTACAATCACATGGCCTTATGAACGGCAGACCTTCAGGGTCCCAGGTTACTTTAAAACTTTGCATGCTTAATAAAATTTATGATCTTTGATCATGGCCTGGCTCATAGTCTCTTGCTCATCTTCCTCCTGATCATCTCCTCATAAGGTTCAATTATCAGAGTTGATGGTCAGTTCCATGATAATTTTTCTATCATGGATCAGTAGGGAGGGATAGATAGATAGATAGATAGATAGATAGACAGACAGATAGACAGATAGACAGATAGATAGACACAAGTTTAGTGTGTTTTATTTTAAATTAAATGGTTTTTCTTACTAAGTTCATGGCATGACATACAAACACAGAAAAATTCAAGATCTTGAATGCAGATGTCTGTCTGTTTTAAAGAGTTCATAAGAATGATGGATGTTTGTTATTAGCCCATCAGTGTGAGCATGTGATGGTAACACATTTCTGAACCAAATAATTTATTGTTGAGCTATTAAGATATTAGATCTTAGCTCTCCTGTGTAATATCATGAACAGCTGTCAATGGTGATATCACTCTAAGGCATAGTAGTGGACAGATGAAGTAGTTCAGAAATTTTCAGAAATTAGACTAACCATTCCAGATATTATCTCTTATCACAGCCTTTGTCTGATAAAGCTATAAGTCTTTACTTTAGTGTCATCTGATCGAGCATTTGATTTCTGCTCCCCGAGGAACAATTTGTATTGCATTAAGAACCATCAGTTACCCACTGGGAAAATTGCCAGTTTTACTGGCTATTTAGATCCTGCCTTAATCCAGAATCCATGTGCGCTGTTAATTCTACACTCTCTGCACAGCTAATAGTCCACCTGGGACATAAGAAAGCAAGAAACACTAAAAGGTTTAGAGAAATTAGTGAAAGGACTTTTTAGTTTTAGTTTTAGTCATGTGCCAGTGGTGCAATTCATAAGGCGCTTCACTTAGTGTTTACATCTAACATCAAAATGGGGAATAACTTTATTGCACTGCTGTTACCCATGGCAGCGTTGTTGGTGGAAAAAGACAAGGCAATGTTTTTCATCACGTTTCCATCATCCTGTGCCAAGTGTAGCCTCGGATTTCTGTCGTTGACTAACATGAATTAACCTTAACCTGGTCTTCTGATGTTGTAGCCCGTGTGACTCAAAGGCTGGTGTGTTGTGAAGTCTTAGATGCTTTTCTGCTCACCATGTTTGTAAAGAGTGTATTTCAGTTATTGTAAGCTTCTTTTTTGCAGTATGCGATGTAAACTCTACAGCTGTATGGTGTATGTAGCCTGGTTGGCACCAACAGCCATGCCATGCTTGAAGTTTAGGTATTCATAAAGGATTATACCATGAATGAGCACAGGTACATGTGTACCTGTAAAATTCACTAAAATTATATAATTCCATAATGGACATGGGGGATAGCTGTAGCTGTAAAGCCCACTACAACACAATATTGGCAATATTTTAGAAATGAATACTGTATCATGTTGCCCATTTCTAAACTGCATCCTATTGGCCTTATAGAGAAACATTTCTGGTAATATCTTTTTCTCTTTCTCTCTCTCTCTCTCTCTCTCTCTCTCTCGCTCTCTCTCTTTCTCTCTCTCTTAATTGACGTTAAAATACTTGAGAGTATGTGTTTAACTTAGATGAAGACAGGTTGATTAGTTTGTAGGAAGTTTACTGGAAGCAGAAAGTGTGCATGGACAATATCTCTTCCACAATTCTGGTGAGAAATGGGGACACATAAATCACTGTAGGCCTTCCTGAAAAATAAAAAGGCACTAAGAAATATGGGTAAGGAAATGAAAGTAGAAAGACACCAGGGCTACAAGAAGCTCACTCAATCTTAAGGGGCACACTTAAGTATTTTCCACTTACTTTTTGTTTTGGGGAAAGAGTATAAAGAATTCAAGCAAGCCCAGAAGGCCCACCAATAAAAAAAAAAATCTATTTAATCTATCTATCGTCTAAATTATTCCTATTTAATCTACTGTATATAGGAATAAAACAAATACATACATGGGATTTTTCCCATGGGATACTCTGGTCTGCTTTAGTGAAGGAACTTGGAAAGTTTGATGCTTTTAATTTAAGCATTTTTAGAATAGGTAGTCTCTTTCATCATCATACAACCAACAAACCCATTTTTATTCCCTTTTGGCTCGATCAGGATTATGTGTGGGTGAAGGTAATAGAAATGTCTTTTATTGTCTTTGGTGATACAATAACATATACATCAGCTGACATGGCCTTTTTATTAGCAGAGGATTGAGCAATCAATACATTGTTTATTCTCTCCATATTGCTGTTATATTGCTGACTGGTTGACTAGTGCATCAGAAATGTTATTAACATTGAAGTTTTGCTTTCATGTGTTTTTCTTCTTTTTTTGGGTGATGATTGCAATCTGGCAAAATTGTACACAAATTCAGTTCATGTAATTGAATAGATAAATTAGATTAAAGCATTTATAAGCTGGAAAGACAAAGATTGGTCTGTTAACTACTGTGTACAGAGCAGTTGGAACAACAACTCTATGTTTAATTTGTATGTCAAGTAATAAACTAGTGCAGCTACTGTGAGTGTGTTATCACAAATACCATCAAGGCTGAGAAGATCTCATATAAATTTACTGCCACTTGTGTTCATGGCCTTTCTCTTTCATACAGCAGTATGCACAAAGGAATAAAGCCAACATGAAAACATCAATATTGTTTTTTTTTAATTGTTATTCTGTGTAGACACATGCAAAATTGCAGCCATTATGAATATCTTTAGGGTTAGGGTTAGGGTTAGGGTTACATTTATAAATTTATAAATGGGAAAAAAAAAAAAATCAATCCCTGGAAGGCATGTTGGTGCAGTGGGTACCACTGTTGCCTCACACCCAGAAGGGCCTGAGTTTGATGTTCTCTTTGTGTATATGTGGGTTTCCTCTGGGAGCTCCTGCTTCCTCCCACAGTTCAAAGACATGGAAATCAGGTGACCTGGCAATACTAAATTACCCCTAGGTATGAATGTGACTGTCTGTCTGTCTGTCTGCCCTGCTAAGGACTGGGGATCTGTTCAGGGTGTTTCCCCACCTTTCACCCAGTGACTCCCATTACATTAAGTGGGTTCTCTGAACAATAGTAAATGCATCTGTATTTATTCATGTTCTACTTTTACTATATATGATCAATTTTAAAACTGATGATGGAGATCAAAATTCAAATGTGTCACCAATCCATGATTCTGTTACTTCAATAAGTAACTGCTATTGGATGGAATTAATTTAAAATTTAAAAATTTAAAAAAAGTAGATAAATATATAATTTTATATAGGTTCAAAAATATCAAATAAAATACATTAAAATATTACTGAAACTGCATTACAAAACTGCAAAATACAACCCCAATTCCAAAACAGTTGGGACATTGTGTAAAATAGAAATAAAAACAGAATGCAATGATTTGCAAATCTCATAAGCCCATATTTTATTCACAATAGAACACAGAACACATATCAGATGTTGAAAGTGAGA
>JAOUQY010000044.1:9839833-9852653 GCA_028566355.1 Doras micropoeus | reverse complement strand
CCCTACACCATACTAATAAATTATTGTGGTCTAAAATGACAGGTGTTTCAGTTTCATTGTCTAACCCCTGTATATTTAGAAAGTTCTATTCTGTACTACTGGAACTACTCTTGATGACTTGAGAGAAATAATTAGCATAGACCAACAGACACTTCCAAACAACACTACAGAATCAACAATCCTAGTGACATGAATCTAGAATCTACCTTACCTTGAAAGAATAAATTCAAGATAGAACAACTTTAAACACACCTATAGGCTGCCATGAACAAGCGCTTGTTGGGGTCCAGTACACTGGTGCATGATAACCTGCAGTCTGTTAGATGGTCCATAGGATTGCAGGCACTAATCAGCAACTGATAAACAAAATAGTTTTTCCACCAGAACCACTTTAGCAATGTTACAGAAAAAAAAAAAACATAACTAGTTCACAATATTAGGCATGAAATGGATGAAGCAACAGTCCTGGTGGCTGATTAGCTTGCCAGCCGAACTCTTTCCAAGCCTTGCAGCTTTCACTAGCCTTGCTGGAGTCCCAGTTCAGTACACTGCCGGCCACTGAGAAAAAAATGTCTGCATGACACAACAGCATTTAGGTTTTATATTTGAGTTCAAAACTCAAGTTCATCAAAAACTAATATTTGGCTCAGTATATTCTGTAAAGACTCCAAATATTAGTAACATACTGCATATATAATAAGAAAGTACTTTTAGTAGGACATCCTGCTAAGGGTTTCTTTTTCTATCAACTGAACATTGATTGGTACATCATACATAAATCAGACTCATAAATATTTGTCCTATGATTTCCAGCAAATAAATTAAAACATGACAAAGAAACAAATAATGCTGGTAAATGGAATCATTCTATATGTAACATATGTACACATTACGGCAAGGCATTTTTTGTCTTGGTCCCAACTGAATATATATACACATTACAAATTTTCCTTCCTTGAATTTTTAAAGTTTAATATCCAAGATCTTACTACAAGTGTGGGTATTGTGGAGTGAATAGCACTATGTCTTGACTAATTTATACACTGCTGCTTTTCATCATTTTATCACTTCCCAAAAGTTTCTTACTTTCATGATGGAATACACAAAAAGGCACCATGTGATAAGATTTTCCCAAATGTAAAAAATATATATTCATTGAAATTCTTTGCTAAATGTATCCAGCTATCAGCAGGTGAAGAGAAAGGAAAAAAAAAGTAAAATAATGAACATTTATCAAGGGCATTAGGAGGCAAGCACCCAATTTTCAGCTCCAGCTTAGGCACTTTGATAAATCAGCACACAGCCTCATTTGGCCTGAGCATGAGAGAGCGATACAAGCATATTTTAAACCATTAAGGGCTAAAGTTAGCCTCCCCCTATTGGCTATCAATCACATGTCTTCAATCCCCTAGCTCACACTAACGTTCTGTCTCATAAAGGTGGTGTATATGAGCCCAGAACAAATGTTTCATTTTCATTTTGGCAATCAGCTCTGGAGGTGCTAAGGCTTAGGTATGTAAAGGGGAGGGTGTTCAAATATGATAGCATTCATTTCTTCATTCACTGAGAAACTGAAAGAGTTTCTATACTTACATTTATCTTACTTTATCAACAAGTAAAAAAACAAAAAAAAACATTTTGGTCCTGGGCTCCACATCTATCCCAGGAAACTAAATGTTCAGAAATGTTTAGCTGTCCAAACTAACCATTCATTGTTCTGTTTATTTTTTTTTTTCCTGGCCATAATGGAGAACAAAATGGACCTTAATATTGAGACTAGCCCAATCATATTTCACTATCATGTCAGAGAGACCCCAGAGAATCTACCTTAATTATTCTCATTACTTCTTTCTCCAATCATGGCCTGATTGAGATGGTCCGAAAGGTCCTATCCTTTCCCCTATACACACTTGGAGATTTAATTCAGTCCAGCTAATACCAGGAGTCTTTCTTTAGAAGTGGTCCATGGGGTACCCTTACAGAATGTGTTCATGCCTCAGGGCTACATTTAGATAATAAAAATGACAGCAATTTGAGTAAGCGCACAGCAGAGGCAAACTCTCCTTTCAATTGCCGGAGGCTCTTGCCAAAAAAATAATATCTTGATCTGAGAGAAGTTTATGCAAAGAGGCAGATAGCGCATGTTTGATAGCAAAGGGCTAAGAGTGTGAAACAGAGAAAAAGAAAGAAAATTTTCTTCATGCTTTCTGTCCTTTCTGCTACTGACCTTCTTTATGTTGTCAGATTTGTTATATTTTATATACACAACCTTGAGGCTAAAGCTAAATACAACAAGAAAAATGACATTTTGAGATACTCCGTATAGGTTTTCTTGTGTGTGTTATTTACACTTTCCTCTCATATTCATTCCATGCTTCAGTCACCACTGTAAAAAATGTTTGGATCAAATAAACAGAATATTTCTGTATAGTCAAACACTTCGTGAACTAGTCTAGAAAATATTAGCAGTATACCGTTACCTCAATGAACAACTTAGGCCCCACATAACAATGGAATGTTTGGAAAGCATTTTCAAAATGATTCACACCCATGCAACAAGTTTTGAAAACTTATCCTCATCCACATGGATTAAAAAAAAAAAAAAAACTAAAAATGCTATAGTATGTATGCCAGGCCAGTAGGTATTTCCACTCAAACACCACAGAAGAACACCAAGAGGGTGTGTGCAAAGGCTTTCTTCTCTAGTGCGGTGTGTACAAACCCAAGAAGAAGAAGGTGGAGGTGGGGCCGTGTTATTATTGTTTTTGAAAAGGTTCCATATTTGCCTGTCTACATGGCAATATAATGGTTGTATTTTCAAAAGTTTCCATTCTGGATCCTGTTTTCAATTGTTTGTGTTTTCAGGCCCTGAAAACGCCATTTTCACAAAGGCTCTAAATTTTGCTGTTTTTGCCAAGACTCTGTTTTCACAATTGCATGGACAGCCCTTTAATGTCACTGACAACCAGACATAACCACTTAAACAACTACCTAAGGGTCAATTTAACAATCCAGGAGCTCTGGAGAAGGAAATAACAAGGATGCAATAAAGATGTGTGAAGAGCTACAATGGAAAATTTTAATACACATATGAAGTTTATATAACCATTTTATCACAGATAAGTACTTGCTTTCAGCTACTGGCCCTTAAAGAAATGTGCTAAAATCTCTTCACAAATTATAGGAGAATGTAAGCTTAGCTGTTAATAAGGCAGCACAGAAATCATGAAGATGAAATTAGCATAAACTATTTGACATTTTAACCTCTGGATGAAACTGCTTTTGTGAGCAGAAAATTGCACTCATTTGAAGCTGAATGTCAAATGAGGTTGGCGGGAAAGAATAAGTAAGAAAATGGCAAATTATGATTTTATATGGAATATTTAAATATTCTCACTTTAGAATTTTAACTTCAATTTTAAGAGTGCATAACATGTTTGCAAAAAAATGCATAAAATGTTTTCAATAGATAGAAAATCATGTATTATATACTGTCACTATAATTTGTTTTTCCATCTTCAAATAAAATGTAAAAAATATCATAAGGGAGAGTGGAGAAAAGAGGGGACACCCCTCACAGACTGCCTTCAACTCTGGTGATCCAATGGCCTACAAGCAGTCTAGATATGACCTTCAGAAGGCCAAGAGGAGATAGAGGTACAGTGCAGAATCTCTCTACCAGAGCTCTGACATCTGGCACATGTGGAGTGGTCTGTGTGCTATCATCGAATACAAAGGAAACAAAAACACTCACTACCTGCTGAGATCAACAACTCATTCTCATTTTGAGAAAGCAATGCATTCACATCTGCAAAGCTCCCAGCTGACCCAGATAACTCCACACTACTAACTCTGTCAGATGATCATTCAAGCAAGTCAACTCCAAGACAGCCCTGGCCTGTACAGCATATCCTAGGGCCAATGGTGATGTCAAAATATCATGGGCTGACCAGCTAGCAGAGGTATTCATAGACATTTTCAAGATATAACTTGGTTTGCCTGTGAACACTACTTGCATTATGAAGACCACCATTGTGCCGGTCCCCAGGAAATCCACCATCCCTTGCTTAAACAATTACTGACATGTGGCACTAACCTCCATTGTTATGAAGTGCTCTGAACGGATGGTTAAATCCTTCATTTGCTCCACCCTGCCTGCCTCATTAGACCCCTTACAATTTGCATACAGTGTCAACAGGTCCATTAACTATTGCATCACCCTGGCAGTGCACACTGACCATAACCACCTGGAGGGAAAGAACAAATATCTGAGAAAGCTGATATTCTACTACAGTTTAGAGGGTGAGCAATTCACATCAGCATAACAGAGGAGGAAAGCGTTTGCAAGTCCTTGGCATCCACATTTCTAACAGCTTAAAAAGGTCCATCCATACTCACACAGTGGTAAGTATAGCATCCAGTGTCCCACAAATCACCTTAAAAACACTTGCTTCCCCCAAGACATCAGACTCTTGAACAGTCAGGAACAGCCTAATTGCACAACAATCATTTTGCACACCATGCACACATATTTATGTATAAGTTTTGTATCTCTCATATTTTTGTGTACAGAACATTTCTTTTTTTGCTCTGTGTATATTTAATATTTTGCATTTGCACAATTGACTATTTTGTTTTGTAATTTATGTCCAGTGTTTGTTAGTGGCGCTACCACAAGAATTTCAATATGTAGTCTTCCATTTGTAAAGCTTTATTGCCACTAGGGTCAGTCATTAATGCTCATCGATTGGCAAAGATGTAACCATCAATGGACACAAATGCCTTTTGCATTTACCACCCTTTCATGTGATATTGCAAGTGGAGGTAAACTTGTGACCTGAGAGGATAGCCAAAAAGAAATTTTGCTGTAACAAAACCTGGCGACTGTATTACTACTCCTATATGCCTTACAAATTTAATAGCACTACACCAGGAGAAAGGTCAAGCAATATAGGAGATTATGGGGGTCAGGGCAGTTAATAGACCTTCCTGAGGCCAGAAGATTAGAATCAGGGGCAAAGTGTATTTTTTAAATACCCACTGCAGTGCAAAAAATGTTATCACAAGCCTATCTGTAATCTAACTTTTTTGACCCTGATCAAGATAGGTAACGCTGTATGAGTTCTTTGATAGGTCACTGGACAGGCCACTGAAGTCAGTGGGGCTGGGGCATCAACCCCATTGAACTTAAGCAGAGAAGAAAGACTACTTAAATATATTATAACTAACTTAGTTATATTATCATTTTATTCCATCATTATTATTGTCACAATCAAATTATAACTTATTAAAAATGTATTTGTATTTGGTTCATTTCTGCATATGTATATATACTTCCTGTGTGCAGGTCACCCACCAAATGAGCATCTAGGCAAGCAGATGACCTGAGGCTGCTCTCTAATTGTTTGCTTCAGATTTTCAGATGGGATGCAGGACCTAGAACCCCAGATATGCCCATGTTTACTTGGAGCATATCAGTATTGTGTTTTTTTTTTTTTTTTACCTCATTTGATTGGATGATTCTTGAGTAATCGTTAGTCAGCTCGTTAGATGAGTAGTACTGAAGTGATGAACTGCTTTGGTGCAGTATTTCTTCTAAATGAAAGAAAATTCAGTTTTATCTTTACAAAAAATACAATTCTTCTCAAGGCGTTGAACTGAAGAAAAAAGGATAAAACAGCTTGACTGAATCAACTCAATTTACAAATTCAGCAGCAGACAAGTGATTGAGGATGAGCATACATGCATGATGTGTTTTGTTTGTTATAACAACTTAGGTTTTTGGCATAAAAAAAAAAAAAGTACTTTCCTTTGAGTTTTTAAAACATACATTCCAATTGGTAATTTTATTGATTAATTTGCATTTTATTCAGTTCTTTAAAAGTTATTTTTACATTCTAATGTAATATACACCAATCAGCCATACTATAAAAACACCTGCCTAATATTATGTAGGGCTCACCAAACTAACTCTTACCCATCAAGGCATGGAGTCCACAAGACCTCTGAAAGTGTGCTGTGGGATCTGGCTCCAAGACTTCAGCATACAAGTCCTGTAAGTTGTGAGGTGGGACCTCCATGGATCTGACTTGTTTGTCCAGCACATCCCACAGATGTTTGATCAGATTGAGATCTGGGGAAATTGGAGGTCAAATAAACACCTTGAACTCTTTGTCATGTTCTTCAAACCTTTGAGCCTTGTACCAATGAGCCTTGTGTGGCCACGACCCTGCCACAGGTTCACTGGTTGTCCTTCCTTGGACAGTGGTAGGTACTAACCACTACATACCGGGAACAGCATACAAGACCTGACCCACTCGGCTAGCCATCACAATTTGGCCCTTGCAATGTTGCTCAGATCTTTACGCATGCCCATTTTTCCTGCTTCCAACATACAGTATCAACTTTGAGAACTGCCTGTTCACATGCTGCCTAATATATCCCACCCCTTGACAGGCACCAATATAATGAGATAATCAATGCTTCACCCATCAGTGGTTTTAATGTATATTGTTGATGGTTTTAAATCAGTTAAATATTGCTTTGTGTGGGTTTTTTTGGTGTTCACACTTTAATATATTAATAACAAACCTTCATTACACTCAAATGCACTGATTGGTGGTACCTTATTACATGCTTTAACAGTTGAATTTTCAATTTTTTAAGCTAAGCAGTAGTGATAGATGGTTATATCACCAGTCAAATGGCTATTTGACAGTTACATTTAGTCCTGCATTACTGATGGTGTGAAAAACCTTTTAGCACCAGCTGCCAGTGGTAGTAACTGATTTGAGGGAAGTCTGTGAGGGATGGGATAAGAGAGTGATGGAACTCTTCCGCTCAAGGTGGAAGTCCCTCCACCACACTGCTTGCCCCTGTAGTGTGTATAGCAGTGTGTATGTTACTAAGGCCAAACAGACTTTATATCACCTCTGCATCAAAACCCACCCAGTCATAAGTCCACTGCTAACTGAAAAAACACTGACAACAACTAAAAGACTAGTGAATCTGTTCCCAACATATTCAATTTCAAATGGTACCAAAAGATATGTGTGTAGTGCACATTTCCCATGCCAAATGGAAATCCAATCTAAATCCCCTTCATGTCAATTATAAAATCTGCCCAATTTCAGAAAAAAACTCTAGAATTTTTTCTAAGGATGTGAATGTAAAATAGAAAAGTGTGGCTCTGTTGAGGAGACAGTTTGCTGCTGTAAATCAGTGATACCAAAGAGAATTTTTAAATCACGATTTTGTAAGGTCAGACATGAATCATCACCCTGTATATATTATGCAAATACTTATATCTGTGGAGAGCCCAGAGGTTTTGTAGCCCTCTAAAAGACTGACTCACAGGGTCATTCCTATTCCAGCTAGATTCCAAGGTTTCCAAATCATTTGGGTTAAAAAGCATTCTTCTGACCATCATTTCCTGTCTGCATGGTGAGTGGTCTTCTATCAAGCTCATTGAGCAATCACGTTTGCTTAGGTCTGAAATCCCACCACTTATTTGAGATATCCTGTAGCACATTTGTTCCTAACCCAATGTCTATTAATGTTTGGCAAAGAAATACTGCTTTTAGAATGTCCAAAACAGACCCAGGCTGAATCGAGCCAGCAAAACAACCCACACCAGCCATGTTACATTAAACATGGAATACTGTGTGTGTATGGTATAACCGAATAACTGAAATAGTGTTTGGAGTTGAAGCATGTCCAAAACTGCTACCACGCATAATTTCAGTTCCTGGCTCAGGAGAACTTGATGAAACACAACAGACGGATGGTATAATTAAGTCTGAACTGGCGAGGAACCAGAGTCCAGCAGAGGTAACAGAGATTGGGAGCAAACAGACTGCTACAACAGAGCCATCAGAAAATTGAGATTGAAAATCGGGGGCAAACTAGTCTTGGATCAACTCATAACTCATAACAAACAACAATAACAATTCCTTCAAAAAAATATCAAATATTCCAATGGGATAATTCACTGAAGTAACAAAGGAAAGGCACATCCACCCCCACCCTCCACTGCCCCATACACATTAATCAGAATGTGTAGCTAACACACACACAGACTTTGTCTTGCTATATTTGTGAGGACTTTCCAGTGACATAATTATTAATGCAGCTAAATTAATGCTATGCCTAACCCTTAACCTAACATTAGCCCCATCAGTGAAAATTTTTATTTAATTTTATTTTTAAAGCTGTCAGGCGATTACATTTTTTAATCGTTGTTAATTGATTTGCATTGTACATGCAAGTAGGCATCGTAGGACCAGTGAACATGTTGTTGCTGTTTATCACTGGTCTACAGTATTTTAAGAGAAATGCTGAATGTTGCCTCATTATTCACTTAATTGATAAAAGGGAAATATTAAAGATTATGTCATTTTTTTTACTTAAAGGGAACTTCGGAGTGTGTAGGGAGCTAGGGAACATGGGTATATCACTTGACTGGAAGTTCTGTTGTGCTGCTGCAATGTGATTAGCTGATTTAATTTTACCTCAGATACCCGCCCCTGCAATGGGAAGCAGCAGTTTGCATTTTTTTTTATTAATTGCCAGAGGAATAAGCAGTTATCAGGGACAGAGTAACCGTATAACAAGAGTTTGCAATGAGAAATAATAGCAAAAATAATTGATAATACATTAAGAAAGTACATGCAAAGAGTTAGCATATGTGTTATGCGGATCTGTCACCTTTGTCGACATTAAACTGATGTAACATACAAAAATATAGCAACCCGAAAATAACTACAACTTCTTCATTCTCCATTGTTTCATTCAATCTTTAGCAATGTTTATGATATCTAACAAGCTAGTAGGTCCTAACACTGAACACGAGAGATCAGAGCACTGTGCACGAAGTAAAACCACAACCAAACATACATTAAAAAGTTAACAGACATTACCCACAGTTCATAGACATTTCATCACATTTATTTCAAAAGTGCCTACAGCATACAAAATTATTCTGAACAGTGCTATTTGATTTATCATGGTAAATACAGCCGAATTCCATGACGCAAGATGACGTTGCAACGCGTTCCATATAGAGCCATTTTGAAGAGCCCTTAGGATTCTGTACCCTATGCAGTGTGTGGGGAGCAGGGATACAGCAAGTATAAGTAACATAGAGGTCAATTTCTAATTGTTTGTGTTCACTGATGACGCTGCTGATTTGCATAATTTAACAAATGTTTAATTTGCATAAAATTTTTTTAGTGCCATTAATTTTTTTATTTGTGTTCAATTCTTTACCTCATTAGTGCATTTGTTAACCCATTAATTTGGCAGCACTATTTATTTTATATTGTTAAAAACTACAACATAAAGACCCATTTTCTTTATGGATACAAGCAATGTTCTGTTGCAATGATACAAGCGATGTTCTGTTGGTGAAAATGAAAAAAAAATCTTGACTAGATCAATTTATGTGTGAATCCTTGATTTGCATTTGTAACATATTGCATTATTATGATCATTTTTAAGGCATTGGCTTTCTTCTCCATTTTTCTCTCCAAATTGGTTACTTCCCAGATCCCACCCACTAGATACAGTAGATTTCCCCAATAATGCAGCAAGTAGCAACCAGGGAGGATGAAGAGTTCCTTCTAGACCCATGAAGCCAGTAAACTGTATCTTTTCAAAACTACTGCACAACTACTACTGTCCTTCCTGCCTTTTCAGCATACATGTGCTCAAAGACCAATTTGCTCCGTTGGCTCCCACTCAATCATGCCTGTGGAATCATCAGGATTAGGACAGACAATCTCCTGACAATAGATCAAGTGCGTTTCCGTGGTGCCCCTCGGGAGCAAAGGCATTGGATTTTTCATCTGCATACACTTGTTATGTGCCTGAGAATTCAGCCACTTAACAACCACTTTTAAGAACACTTGTACACCTGCTCATTTTTTTGCAATTATCTAATTGTCCAATCATGTGGCAGAAGCACAATGTATAAGATTATATATTATCAGAATGATTGAAAACAGGATATCATTGACTTTCAGCTTTTTCATTTTCACACCCAACAGTCTGTAGAGTTTCCACAGAATGGTGCAAACAAACAAACAAAAATAAGGGGCAGTTCTGTGGGTGCAAATGCCTTGTTGATGAGAGAGGTCAGAGGCTGGTTCAAGTGTGACAGTAAGGCTAAGGAAACTCAAGAACCTTTTTACAACTGTAGGGAGAAGAGAAGCTTAGACAGCACCATATTGTGAACCTTGAGGTGGATGGGCTTCAACAGCAGAAGACCACAAGAGAGTCCAAGAATCTGAGACTCATTGGCACCAGATACCTTAACTGTTCAGCTTCAGACTCCTGTTCTTAGCTGACAGGAGTGGAACCGATGTTATAGTCCATCCATGTCAAAGTTAAACATGTTGCGAGCTCTGACATGTGTTTTGTGTGTGTCTGACATTGTATTTTGCATTTTGTCATTTATCGTATGTTGCACAAATGATTAAAAAGAAACATTAACAAACAAAACAAACTACCTTAAAATATCCAAATTGTTGAATATCTAATTTTATTGAGGAATGAAGAAGATGAATATCTACTATGCTTCAAAGCTGGGCATCCAGACTCAGTGATGTTTAGAGTAAATTTGAAGAATTTGGGGGCCCATGGAATGTGATTACCTTCATCTTGATTTTCATGAAATCACTCTTGAACATGAATCATCATGACTTCAGACTTTTTTATTGTTCAGAAGTTTGGGCTTTGGCTCCATATACCATGTTTATGCCTTTTTGTACATTTCCCTTTTGTTAAGCAATATTTCTGAATGGTAGCTTTGCCAACTTGGAAAGCAAATCTTTTTTTGAGATTGAGTCACAGAGGTCCTTTATTTAGGGTATTTGGGGTATTAATATACAGAAAATGACAAACTAAGAATAGAAGAATTAAATTACTGGAATACATTTATTATTATATGGCTATTTGTGGTAACATTATACTACAATTTGTAGTGATGGCATGGTCTACACTTTTTTTTAACTAAAGTCAGTTGTGTGAACAGTTAAAACCATTCACACAAAACTCACACATAATAAACACAATAAAGTAAAACATATAAATACAATAAAATCAATCCTAACAAAAGAATCCATACTGAGAATCGGATCTATGTCATCTCTAATGTGTTTTGCATTACTTTATTTTCATCCATACCACTGATTCTTCACTCAAGGCTTTCTCTCTATAAGAAATTATTTTCACGTCACAGTAAAAAGGCTCTGAAGATGCAAAGATGAGAAATGTATGTTGTGTGCATGGTTGCTTTTCTGACAATTAAAGTGTTTTGATCTGCTAAATTTGTGATTTTACTTTAGATCTGGTTTGGGCACATTGCAATGTATTGCAAGGCTACTGGATACTTTTCCCTTTTATGGCCAATCAGTGTTTGCATGGCACAGAACCCTGCAGCATTGCATTGTATGTGAAAATGAAGTGCTGTTCATGTCAGCATTCCAGTGAGTAGGTACATCCATAAAATGGCATGCATGCATGCAGAAGAAGAAAACAGCTGTAGCAAAATAAAATTTGATAAAATAAATCAAATCAAAAAAAAAATTAAATGAAATGCAAGACCACATATAGGGCATTAAAATGGTACTTTCCAGGACAGTTGCACATGTGAGCAGATTCCTAAAAACAGGATTATATATGACCTCTTATGAACTGGCATGCAAGTCTTTACTGGGAAAGCAATAATCAAAATCATGGATAATCAGAGTTATAGAAAATATTTAATATAGGAAAAATGAGTGTTGTGATGTTATAGTGTCTTTATTGCCATTATTGTTTGAAAAAGAAATGCTCCTGAGCTTCCATATTCACCTAAAGCTACTGTTATACACAACCTTTTTATTTCTTTGCAGCCCTGAAACTCTGCTGTGTGTTGATTGAAGTTCAGGCTTTATTCAGTAAGCTTGCCCTAAGCTTCCTAGCTTTTGCTTTCTCTTCTGCCATGGCCTAGAGTCATTCTCCACTTTGACTGCACTGCTGCCTCTAAAATGCTAAGTGAAGACAGCAAGAGATGAGCACAGGCTGTGTTGTGTGACCTTGTCAGAGTACGCATGTATATTATTTATCAGTCCTCTCTAAAAATAAATGGACTAATTATTGGTCCATTTATACAATGTCACTAGGTAAGAATGTGTGTACCATGTTTTCATGTGTTTGTGCTGACCAAATGTCTCCACAAGGATAGGAATATTTGATATTTTTGACCTTGTGGGGATATTTTGCTGGGAATTTTTTTGTTGCAGCATTTAAGAAAAAAAAGAAAAGAAAAGAACCAAAAAGTTGTGTTTTCATTACTGAGGTTAAGGTTTGGGTTAGCATTTGGGTAAATTAGGTGCATTAATAATTATTTCAATGGAAAGTCCTCACAAGTATAGCAATACAACCGTGTCCATGTTTTGTGTGTGTGTGTGTGAGAGAGAGAGAGAGAGAGAGAGTGAGAGTGTGAGAGTGAGAGAGAGAGAGAGAGAGATCTGGCTTCAGGTGAAATGTCAGGACAAATGTCAGAAAAAACACACATCAGGACATGCATCAAAATCAGGACAAAAAAGACTGTCCTGACTTTTCTGACCATGCTTATCTGCTATTGGAATTTGATTTTTCCCAAAAAGTAAAAGAGCCAAATCATTAAATCATTAAATAAATGAAATGTCCTGACATTGATAGTCGAACAAACACACAAGTTTATTTCACTATAATCATAGAAATATACAGGGGTTAGACAATGAAACTGAAACACCTGTCATTTTAGTGTGGGAGGTTTCATGGCTAAATTGGACCA
>JAOUQY010000044.1:9828558-9839577 GCA_028566355.1 Doras micropoeus | reverse complement strand
TACACCATACTAATAAATTATTGTGGTCTAAAATGACAGGTGTTTCAGTTTCATTGTCTAACCCCTGTAGGATATTTGGCTGTTTTTTTAATAACTGTTGAGTTTAAAACAGGTTTAACAGTTTATGCATTTGACTCAGCTACTCTAAGAGCAGATACTTAAGCAATATCACACAAGAGGAAGCGCTTCTATACTAAATATCAACACGGCTGTGATTCGGTCGCAAACACAAGGCTGCACACCAAATGCTTAAGATAATCACAGCTGTTATATACTGATATTCAGTATAACAACACTTCCTCTTGTGTGAAATTGCTTAAGTATTTGCTCTTAGAGTGGCTGAGTTTATTATTAACAGTAATACCTGACAACAGATTACAATTTGTTTAATCATTATTTAATCATTTATATGGTTTCTCCAACACAATTACTTGCACAACTGGACTGGGACTAGACTGTTGCCAAGCAACATATAAATATTTTCCTGCACACTAGCTTGCTACCTTGTGTAGGATTACATGTTCCTGGAGAAATGAATTAATGATAAATGTAATAGATTAAATATATTATATTTAATGTTGTTTGTTGAAATTTTGGACACACCTTTAATCCAGTGGTTTTTCATTATTTTAAAATGTTCTGCATTGTAGATTAATACTACAGTTTTCAAAACAATCAAATGTAGGCACCTCTTGCTCAGTTGACAGCTTTGCACATCATGGCATTTTCTCAGTCAGCTTTATGAGGTAATCACCTGGAATGGCTTTCAGTTAACAGCTGTGCCTTATCAAGAGTTAATGTCTTGCATTTCTTGCCCTCTTAATGTGTTTGAGAGCATCAGCTGTGTTGTGAAGAGGTAGAGTTGGTGTACAATGAATAGCCCTATTTGAGTAATGTTCTAATCCACATTATGGCAAGAACAAGTCAACTAAGTAAAGAAAAACGACAGTCCATCATTACTTTAAGAAATTAATGTCAGTCAGTTGAGACGGTTTGGGATGAGTTGGATCGCAGAGTGCAGGGAATTCCTTCAAGACTGTTGGATAACCTCATGAAGCTGACAGAGAGAATGCCAAGAGTGTGCCAAGCTGTACTTAAAACAAAAGGTGCCTACTTTGAAGAACCTAAAATCTGAAACATATTTTGTTTTGTTTAACACCTTTAAGTTCACTACATGATTCCTTATGTGTTCCTTCATAGCATGTATGACTTCAGTATTAATTTATAATGTAGGAAAAAAATAAAATAAAAACATTCAATGAGAAGGTGTGTCCAAACTTTTGACTGGTAATGTATACCTTAAGTTACCATCAAGCCCAGGTCACTGAAATGGTGAGCAAATGTGCTACCACTGCTCTAGACTGATGCATGAGGGAAATAGGAAATTTAAAGGGCAAAAACAAGAGCCACAGTTTAAGGGACTCAGACAAAAGGAGAAATAGATACTGGAGAGAGGAACTTAAAATAAATGCCTTACTTTTCTTAGGAATGTAAATGAAGAGGGGTGCATCACAAATGCCCCTAAACCAAAAGGACACCAATAAACAGACTGTAGACACAAGCAGAAATGAAAGAAAACAAAGCCTGCAAACCTGGAAGTGGAAACCTAGAGCTTCCAGGTCACAACCAGCTAGGCTAAGCTAAGCCCTCTGAGAATACTTTTCTCAGAAGGAGAAAAGGGGAGAAAAATAACACAGCCCACTACAGCAGGATAATATTAGGAAGAGAAACAGGGGGCGAACCCACCAAGTGTTGTAAATGGCCAATAGCCCTAGGCAACCAGGGGTAGAGAAGGGAGTCACACTGAAGAGCAAATACTAGTCCTTAGAGAGGATTATTACCTCAGGGATGACCCCTACTGCCAACCCTTATGAGGTCCAATGTTACCAACAAACTGGCCCTAGATACCTCGAGCAGTAGTGCTACCAGATACCAAGAAGGTGTGACGAGAGGCACCGCCCTGAACCTGGTTTAAGTAGGCATCAAGAAGCTGTCTCTTGTCAGCCCTGATTGGTGCTCGGGTTGCAGGGAGTTGAAGTTCCATACCAATGAGAAAGAGAAAACACCAGGAAAGAATTTAAAAAACAGAGTCTATTATTAGATACATTAAGGAATCTTGTCTATTTTTTTATTACTCTATTTCTTTCACTCTATTTCTTGTCTTTCAGTAAAGTCAGAAGGGAAGGAACAGAAACTATTAACATTATCTTTCTGTTTGGCTGAGGGAGTCAGCAATTCTCTTCACAAACAGGTGTGATATTTTGCAGTTTCTAATTATAACCTTTAATCAGGGGCTGCCTTTGGTTCGTTGTAGTTGTGAGACTCAGAGAAGAGTAAAAAGGGCAAGCAATCAGAATAGTCTCAATGCAGTTTTTTTTAATCTTGCCAAGGGGGAAAATGATTGAATGCCACCCCTCTTGCCATTATTTTTGCTTTTACATACATGGCTTTAATAGTTAAAATTGCACTATGTATACTATTAACTTATATACTTTATGTCATTCCTTGCAAACTGAATAGGTGAGAATGACACAACTATACTCTGAGCCCTCTGCAAATTTTTGTTCTGCTTGATAAAAGAAGTTGCAACTATTTATCAGGGAACCTATCAGTATATTTGATGGACTCCCAGATGACATCCCAAAGTAAAGGAAGCCTGTTGCTTCTATTTGCTTCAACTCTTCTCTTAGCTTCTATCATTGTCTTACTAAAGGATCAAAGGAGGGCTTTACAGGCAGCATTATTATGTTAAGAGCTTTGTCTCGAGGGAGGGATTTTGAAGGTTGAAATTAGCAGTAGGGATGGACCAATCAAAATTTTGAGAGGTTGATGCTGACTGTCAGTTAAGTGTCTTCATACAAGTCTAGTGGGCTAGATGTGATATTACATGTGTAAATTACCTTTGAGGTATGCTTATTAAATTAATGCAAAGGTTGGTTGCACCTCCTGAGACCCTACCTACATGCAAGGATGTTTACTATTTCTGTTACCACACTGCAAAATAAATTCGCTACTCTACATCAGTATTATGCAACAGACAATGACACTCGTTGCCCAGTTTTATTAGGAACACCTGTACACCAGCTCAGAAGACCAAATCAGGTTCTAATCCTGTCAGCCAAGAACAGAAATCTGAGGGTACAGTGAATGGCTCACAAAAACTGGACAGTTGAAGATAGGAAAAGCATCACCTGGTCTTTTATCTCCCAATTTTCCACTATTTTTCCAATTCCCCCATTCTGAAGCTACAGCAGATGCAAACATTAACTGAAACTCTGGACATATTTCTGTAAGATTTTATACATTAGGCTGTTCCCACATGATTGCCTTAATGGATAATTGCATGAATGAGCAGGCATACATGCATTCCTATTAAAATGATTGGTGACTATATTTTATGTCTAGGAAATAAAAATGCAGTGATGGTTTATAAATGTGGTTTCCAATTCACATTGAAAGGACACTGTAAGTGTCTTTTAGTCATGCATAGTTTATTTTAACCAGTGTTAAAATTCACACCAGCTGCGTGACCTGCCATAGCAACACACGCCCATCTGCCTACTGCTATTTAAAAAAAGGAACATATCTAAATCAAAATAGCTGATTTATTTACTAAATATTCAGCAGTGTTAATGCTGTTAGTACACCAACAATAGTGCTACTTCACACAAGGTCTTTGGGGCATCCTGATCTCTCAGCAATAGGCAGAAACCTGAAAATGCCATTCTGTAAATTCTGCCCAGCAAATTCAACTATGACACTGAGAAGAGAGAGCTCTTTGGCAGTAAATTTGTCCTTGGCAATTTGAAATTTGCCACTGGCTCAAGGGAGCTATACACAATTTTGCCATGTTTTTTGGATCACTGCAATTTAGAGTACCTGAAATTTGCTAAACAGTGTATCCACAGACAAGCTATTTTGGGCTCTACTCAGTCTCGATTCAGAATCCCATGCTGGTTGAGGTCCAAAATCCAAAGGATACTCAGACCACCAGGAGTTCAGAAAACCACTTGGTCAGTACCAAGTATTGGTTGATCACCATGATCATGTTTATCCAGAAGTTTGTGCAGTTTGAAATAATCTTAGCTTCTTCATCCCATTATCTTAGCTTCTTCATCTGCCTATTCCCCAACATCCATGATTGCCTTTGACAATGGATTGTGCTCTCTCAATGTGCTCTCTTCTCAGAATAACATCACAATGCTAGTTTGTATTATATTGATCAAAATAATGTTTTTCTTTCAGACCCTTACAGCAATACAAGTACTTCCCAAAGACATAGTGCCCAACCGTATCTCCTAGTGAAAGTTCCAGGAATTAATTTAGGAAGAATTACATTTACATTTACATTTATGGCATTTGGCAGACACCCTTACCCAGAGTGACTTACATTTATCTCATTTATACAACTGAGCAGTTGAGGGTTAAGGGCCTTGCTCAGGGGCCCAACATTGGCAGCCTGGTGGTGCTGTGGAGAATTAGCAAATTGGATTGCAAAGAGTTGTATGGGGGAAATTCCGTGTGACTCTGCCCCTCAACTGACTTCTTTCCAGAGTGTACTCAGATACTGTAAAATCTCTTACTGTGGAAATTTAATACTACCAATGCCCCTGCAGCTGATGATGACTTTCACTGTAATGAGAAGGTCTGAAAGAGTACACATCAACACCTAGACCGAACAGTCAAACAAGACCAACAAAACAGACACCTTAGTATATGAGCCAGGTGACAGTGTGCACCTTTCTAGGAAAGATCTCTGGCTAAGATCTTAATAGTTACACTTAATAGAATATTACAGTAATTTGATGATTTTACTCCAAGGTTTTTTTTTATTTCCTACACAGAAGACACTGGAATTTGCAGGATTATTCTGAAAAAAGTAGTATGGTTTACTTCACATCAGAAGAACTGTACATTTACATACTATCATGTAAATAAACCACAGAAAAGCTTGTTTTCAAATTATACCTGTCATATGGCTATTTGTTAATATCATCGTCATTGTGCTCAGTTTGAGAAAGAAGGAAAACAACCCAGTAAATGGCAGCCATTTACTAAACTCTAATAGAAGTGCTGTTCAACAGTGCTGTCTGTGGCACTCATTGTCAATTTGTTTTCCATTTTGTCTCTTCCAGCTGCTCCATTTGAGAAGTGAGAATCTCTCCAATCAGGAGTCACTTTTTATGTCCATAGAATATTTGCAAATAAAATTGTGCTGCCAAAGCACACTGTCAGAAAGTAGTCGAATGCCAAGAGTGACATTTATTGTGCTACAAACTCCGAGGACAAATATCTGACATGGGGTTAGTGTTTTTCACTGACTTTTCAAATAAGCATCAACAGGGCATTGTACATGCACAAAGCATCCTTGTTAGAATTCATTGATTAAATTGATAGCATATAAACCAATCAGCCATATAATTAAAACCAATGACATCCTTCAAGGGGTGTGTTATATTAGGCAGAGAATAACAGTGAGTACACAAAGTTGATGTGTTGGAATCAAGAAAAATGGGCAAGTGAAAGGACATGAGCAACAAGGGCCAAATTGTGATGGTTATACAACTGGGTCAGAGCATCTCCAAAATAGCAGGTGTTGTGGGGTTTTCCCGGTATGCAGTGGTTAGTACTTACCGAAAAGCAGTCCAAGAAAGTACAACAGGTGAACTGGAGACATTGCCAAGACTCGCTGATGCACCTGAGGAGTGAAGGCTGCCCATTTGGTCTGATCCCACAGAAGAGCTACTGTAGCAGAAATTGCTGGAAAAGTTAATGCTGGTTATGATAGAAAGGTGTCAGAACACACAATGCATCACAGTTTGCTCCGTATGGGGCACGCAGACCAGTCAGAGTACCCATGCCAACTCCTGTACACTGCTGAAAACACCTACAATAAGGACGTGAGCATCAGAATTGGAACATGGAGCAATAGAAGAAGGTAGCCTGGTCTGATGAATCACGTATTCTTTTATATCAGGTAGATGGCCAGGTGTGTGTATATCTCTTTCCTGGGGAAGAGATGGCACCAGGATACACTATGGGAAGAAGGCAAGCTGGTGGAGGCAGTGTGTTGCTCTGGGCAGTGTTCTGCTGGGAAACCTTGGGTCTTGGAGTTCATGTGGATGTTACTTTGACATATAACGCTTACCTAAACATTGCTTCAGACCAAGTACACCCCTTCATGGCAACGATATTCCCTAATGGCAGTGGCCTCTTTCAGCAGGATAACACTGCAAAGATTGTTCAGGAGGGTTCAAGGTGATGACTTGGCTTCCAATTTTTTTCCAAACCTGGCTCCCAGATTTCAAACCGATCAAACATCTATGGAATGTACTGGACAAACAAATCCAATCCATGGAGGCTCCACCTTGGTATTTACAAGATTTAAAGGATCTACTGTACTGCTAAAGTCTTTGTGTAGGTCTTTCAGCTAGAATGGTGCTGCTTTGTTGATTTCATTTTGAGCACAGTCCACATCTAAATGTGCATCAAAATCATTGTGCTACACTTATGTTGCATCAACGTAATTCTGTGCCGTGCACATGTTCTGGATTTCTGATGGCACCTGATTTGATTTTGTTCACCATCCAGAATCATAAGGCTCTCTCTGATTTTGATTCTCTAAACATCTAATCTGACTTTATATAATCTTCATAGTTTGCTGGCCAATTAAAGCATTGTTCTTTTTTAAATACATTTTGTTTTTGCATTTCCTATCTGTCTTTTACTTCCAAAGGGATGAAATTAAAAGGAAACAACAGAAAGAGTGTGCAGCTGCCTGCAGGCTACATTAATTAGCTAGTGGTTCTACGGCTTCCATCAGCAGCCCTCACCATGGTAACACTAATGGTTTTCACCAATCTAAGCCTTCAAAATGTTGTTTAAAATGCTTATTTCTGTTAAGATACTTGTATGTTTACATACATACACACACACACACTCACACACACACACACACAGACACACACATACATACAGTACATCAGAAAAACAAGATGCATTAGAGTTTGTATGTTTTATAATCTGTTTTTTTTGTGTGGGTGTATGTGTGTGTGTGTGTGAGAAAGAGAGAGAGAGAGAGAGAGAGAGAGACTGGTGGAAGTGTAAACCCCTTTAAAAACCTTTCACCGTTTATATGATCATGAGTTCAGATCACATCCCTGCTAAAGCATCCTCGTACTCTCCATGTTATTTTGGTATTGCCTTTCCTAAATAAAAATTGTGTTTGTAGGTTACAACTATGAACTAGTACCCAAATAAGAAATGCATTCTGTTTGGTTTCTGCCTGGCTGAGAAATGAATGTCAACCGCACCTGATGTTTCCATCCAGCCCAAATGATGTGAATGTATCAGTCATGCTCAGATGGCCTGAAATTGAAATCATAGCTCAGAAGCAGACTCTGTTGCTGTTTTCTGGAGTGAAAAAAACAACAACACAAATACAAATGGTATATTGTCTAAGAACATGCAGAGGATGAGCAAAATAATGGACACAATAGAAAATCGCATTAAAAAATTTTTATTAATTAAGTCAAGCAGTATGGTTAAGTGGTTATTTTGTGGTATTAAGTGGTTAAATTAGAAGAAGGCACAAATAAAACATGCATGTTTTAGTATAAGGTTTTAAAGGAAAGCAAACCAGAAAACTAATATCCGAGAGGCAGAATTTAGGATGCGTCTTCATACAAAGATTAGAAAAAAAATGTATTCGATGTGGCAGAGAGAACAGTCTCAGATTTCATGGCAACAAATGTCAAGGGCAAATAATTTCAAAGCCTGATGGTGGGCAAAAAGTCAGAGACTCACTGGGAGGAGAAAATCAAAGAATACAAAGAATATATTGAAAACATTAGCTACAATTTATGTATTTTAATCAGTGAACAGACTGAATTATCAGTAGACTTGTAGTGGCTATGAGCTTGTGTTGTTCTTAACAGCAGTGCTTTCAGTTTAAGTCGATTTTTGTTTACTTGACATTATTTCATGTCATGTTTTAGGATAAGGATCTGTCAGTCAACATTATTATTTTGAATGTGGATGCACTGCTATGCATAATGCATATTTAACCCACATCTTGCTTTATTGACACTGAAGACCTAACGCTGGCTAATGTTACTGGAAAGGGACCTATGTGTGACCTTGGGCACTCACTACTTACTACTCTTCCATCAATTATAATACCATGTCCTGCCTACCAAGGCTGATGGAGAAAGGACATAAATTGTTCTTTCTTATTCTCATTTTCTCCATTTGTTTTCTCTATTCCCTGTACTTTGTACTAATGACTGAAGGTTATGACAAATGACTGGTATGAAATGTATTAATTTATTGTAAATATTTTCTTTCTAATAAACAATAGATGCCAATTATAAAGGCACATCATATAAGCAAGTAAACACTTCCAAAGGACAATGAGAAGAGGTGTTAATGCATTACCCACATAGGTTACATCAACACTGTGTGGTTTGCTATATCCTTTCTTTATGTGCTTTCATAAGATTGGTAAATGCCAATTCACAAACAAGAAAATGCCATACATACATTTTCTTTCTATTTTAACCTATTTCTTTCTCACACTGATAAATCCATTATTGGTGTCAAAAATCTTATATTATACAATGGTTTGCAAAGTATTTAACCCCTTGAAATCTATAAGATCAGATTTGCCTGAATAACAAGTAATGGACACTTATTCTTACTGCCAATATTTTTATGGCAAAAACATTTTCTCTTAGATTGAATTTGTCAAGTTTGATCATTGGCCAGTAAGTACAGTATTTCAAAGAAAATAAAAAACTATAATTTATATAAAACTATAAAAATAGAATTCGTTGTTTGCAAAAGCATTCAACTCCCCAGGTTCTGCAAGTGCAGCATGAAACATACCTTAACAAGGACACAATAGCCTTAATTGGCCTTCACCTGTGAAATATTTAGAAAAGCTCCCATTTTCTGAACAAAAACAAGCATAGATGAACTGTCATTGAACAAACTATTCCCTTACAAAAGAAAGTATACTTAAAGTTCATTTTATGAAATAAATGTAAGTAAAATTCAAACATATGTCCCAAGTATACTTTATGTAGTATGTATAATAATATAAATTTAATAATCATATACTCGTGAGTGTAATATTTTAACACTTTTTGGGACTAAATTGGCCAACTTTTAGTATATAAAAGTATTCTTTCAGTTTAATATTTACAGTGAGAACCATTATCCACAAATGGAGAAAACCTGGAACAGTGGGGAACCCTCCCAGGAATGGCTGACCTACCAAACATTCACCAAGATCACAGAGACAACTCATCAAGGAAGTCACAAAAGAACCCAAAGGAACATCTAAAGATCTGCAGCCTCATTACCTCAGATACGGTCAGTGTACCATAAGAAAGACACGGGGCAAAAATGGCATCACTGTGATAGTTACAAGGCGCAAAACACTGCTGACCAAAAATAACATAGTGGCTCATCTCACATTTGCCAAAAGACATCTAGATATTCTACAAGACTTTTGGGATAATATTCTGTGGACTGATGAGTCAAAGGTGGAAGACATGGATCCTCCTACATCTGGTGTAAATTAACACAGCATTCCACAATAAGAAGATCATACAGTACCAACAGTGAAACATGGTGGTGGTAGTGTGATGTTCTGGGGCTGTTTCACTTCTGCAGGGCCTGGACAACTTGTCATAACTGATGGAAGCATGAATTTTGCTCTCTATCAGAATATCCTGAAGGAGAATGCCTGCCTGTCAGTTTGTGACCTAAAACTGAAGTGCAGTTGGCTTCTACAGCAGGACAATGATCTGAGGTACACAAGCAAGTCCACCTCTGAATGTCTTAGAAGAAACACAAATAATGTTTTGGAGCTGCTGAGTCAAAGTCCTGACTCGACTCACATTGAGATGCTGTGGCAAGACCATAAATGGGTAGTTCATGCTCAAAAACCCTCCAGTGTAGCCGAATTAAAACAATTTTGTAAGAAGAGTGGGACAGAATTTCTCCACATGGATGTAAAAGACTCACAAATGTTTCATTGCAGTTGTTACTGCTGAGGGAGACACAACCAGTTATTAGGTTTAAGGGGGCAATTACTTTTTCACATGGGTGATATAGGATTTGAATAAATCTTTATCTTCAGTTAACAGAATGATCATTTAAAAGGTTGCATTTTGTGTTTACTCCTGTTGTCTTTATCTTTTCTTAAAAGTAGTTTGATGATCTGAAACATTTAAAATGTGACAAATTAACAGAAACTGAGGATATTGGGAAGGAGGCAATTTGTAAAAGATCTTTTCTAATTTTATTCAATAATAACCTTGACCACTGTAGGGCTGCCTCCAATGGCACCAGGTCGCTGTGTTGCCCCGGTGGTAGGTCCAGGCACCTGTAACACCTTCCCCTCAAGTGCTAAATACAGCTGCCACGCCGTTTCTGCCGCCACCCACTTGCAGCTGGTCAAGGTACAGCTCCCAAGATCCCTCACCAATGTAATGTGGCACTCGGCCCAGCTCCGTCCTTTTCTCTGCTGGCAGGTCTGTGCTATTGGCATGGGTCCTCCCTGCCACCGTCTACTCTGCAAAGCCTGCTGCCATCCACCTTGCATTGTCACAGCTGGTCCTGGGAAGTAGCATCACCATGCTGGAACCATTGGGTTTAATGCCATCTCTGAGCTCTGCTTCCCGTTGTCCTCTTCACTGCTTGTTGGTAAGGGCCTGGATGCTTCATCTCCTGATCCCACTTCTGACACCAGTGTGACGTTAGCAGTGCAGGACACTGCTGGGAAGTCATGACTCACCAGCCAGATCATTCATTCATTCATTAATTTTCTTGACCGCTTATTCCTTTTCAGGGTCATGGGAGAGCCGGTGCCTAGCCGGCGGTATACAGCGCAAGGCAGGAACAACCCTAGACAGGGCACCAATCCATCGTAGGGCACACACGCACACACTCACACACTAGGGCCACTTTAGAGACACCAATCAACCTAACGTGCATGTCTTTGGACTGTGG
>JAOUQY010000044.1:9645890-9659656 GCA_028566355.1 Doras micropoeus | reverse complement strand
CTAGTTCAAAATGAGCTAATATTTTTCATGAAATGGTAAAATGTCTCACTTTCAACATTTGATATGTGTTCTGTGTTTTATTGTGAATAAAATAAGGGTTTATGAGATTTGCAAATCATTCCATTCTGTTTTTATTTACATTTACACAACATCCCAATTGCTTTGGAATTGTGGCTTGTATTATGGTTATTGTTTTGGTGGAAGGGGAATGGGTAGAGAACAGTATGTACACAAAATTTTATATATACATTTACATTACATTTACATTTATGGCATTTGGCAGATACCCTTATTCAGAACTAACATTTTATCTCATTTACACAACTGAGCAGTTGAGGGTTAAGGACTTTGCTCAAGGGCCCAATGGTAGCAGCTTGGCTGTGGTGGGATTTGAACTCACAACCACTGAGCTATACTACCCTTATGCTAGATATGAATGAATCAAAGACTCTTGTTGCTTACAACTTTGCTATTTTTGGACATGTTGAGATTGGTTGATCATAGTAGGGATGAATGCTTGAATTACATATCATTATATCACATTCTAGGTATTCTAGGAGTCTAGTCCTGTGCACTAGAATTCTACATACCATGACAAACAATATTAAATTAGATCAAATTTATGAGTGAATTGTCTAATTATTTTGATTGAGACAGTATTTGATTGTAATTGATAAATATAAGGGTTTGAATATATTTTTTTATCTTATTTAAAATCATTATTTATAGCCACTCTATAAAAAATCCAGACCCCAGTTCTCATTTTCTCCAAGCTATAAATGACCATAGAATGCATTATAAAAATAAAAGTAAGAAAAGTAAAATCATAGTTAAAAATACAGCCAGAAAGCCACTTGGTATTTTGCATATTTACTTTTTAACTGTAATATCTGAGAAGATTTAAGTGGCCATTTTAGTAATGGGGTTAGATGCGCACACACACATAGATCTAAAACAGAACCACCTGAATGTGTAATCGATTGACCTTGGTATAGCAGTGATTTTCCGTCCACTTAGCCTGTTTTAAGTGTTTATTTCTACAACTACTTTATATTGATGTGAGTTAAATTTAGAAATTTTATTTAATTATGGCAGCACAAAATGCATTTGAAAAGCCAAGCGTTGCTGTATTAACAAAATAAAAAACCTTTGAATCATAATGCCAGTCTAGGTTGCTTGGGTGGAATGAAATCCAATTGGGTCTATGTCATTGAGATTTAGGATAAAAGAGTTACAATTTTTGAATAGTCACCAACATTGAATGCTTTTTGCAGTTTTTGCAGTTTGCTAATCTTAAGAATAAGTGTATATGTTTTTTCAAGGATGTTTTTCTCAGTGAGCATTAGCAGCAGTGTGTCTACAGGAAAAAATTTTTTTTGTTTATATTGTCAAGATTTCATTTGAGTCCTTTGTTTGTCTTGTAGACCTGTCTCTGCCCTGTCCTTTTTTTGTTGCTGCCTTCCTGTGTTCCCCTGTTCTGTGTTTAGTCCTTGATTAGTTTTTCAGTGTATATGCTGAATTTATTCTTTCCTTTCAAAGTTTTATCATGCATATTTCTATCTTTGGCCCCATTCACACCTGACATTAACATGCATCCTGGGTGATCAGATCGCACATGGTCACCATTAAGTACATGTGTAGATCAAATATGTCTCAAAGGTGCAATGAGATCTGATCTCTCAGACCACATTCTGAGGTTGTCTGAGATGTATATGGCCACATTCTTTTAGCAGTATACGCAAATGTGTCCTGGGCCATGGGAAGTACATTGCTGCCAGTTAAAAACAACAACATATTTGGCCTTTACAAATGGAAATGATTTAAGTGTTTATTTGCATATAGAGCAGGAAAGTGAGATCAGGTGTGAACTGACATCCTTAGAGCTGTCTACTTACAACCCGATCACCCAGGACACATGTATGTGTGAATCAGGCCTTTTATTCTTGAGTCTTGCCTTATCAGCCAACTAACTAAGATGTGTTGTAGAGCACAGGGGGCTGAAATATAATAATTATTGGGTGTTTTACACTAATCAGGGATGTTGGGAGTATCATTTCTATATAACCATCACATGATTTCCAAAGATGAATTTTGCTCAAAATGTTCTCTCATGGCCCTTGCTTTGACACTCCATCAGTAACAGAGCCTTCAAACAAGATGACCATCAGTGCTGACAAATATATGGAGTTATTAACTTTCTTGAAAGAAACCCAATCCCGGTGAGTTAACTAGAGTTTTGGATATGATGGATTGTTTGCGAATCAGATCTTTTAGCTGATCCAACCTGACGTGTTTAGACAAAGAGCCTGACAAGGTACAGTATTATGAGGAGCTTAATAATACTTATAAAATCGAACAAATTACACTTAGATATGCATAAACTGTAATGGTGTTAGGGCACTTTTGGTGCCCTCTCGTGGCCACGGACATAACAGAGCCCCCCTCCAAGGGGCTAACTCCATGATGCGGGCTTGGGTGGGTACCTGGAGTGGAAGTCATGAATAAGGAGTGGGTCTAGGATGTCCTTCACAGCTACCCAGGAGTTCTCGTCAGGGCTGTACCCCTCCCTGGCCACCAGGTACTGGATCCCCCCATGCCATTTCCTGGAATTCAAGATGTCTTTAATGGTATATGTATCGGTGTCTGACCTGGGCGTGTTCTTGGCACTAGGGCCTGTCTCTCCCTCCTGGTCTAGGGGGCCAGCCTCTTGTCTGCTGCCTTCTTCTTCTGGGCGATGGCACACGAGAGCTGTTGGTGGTTGAGGGACCAGACTCATTCACTCTTCCTACACCACCTGTCAATGCTAGGAGTGTCCATAGGCATGGCATTCCAAGGGTACAGTGGAGGCTTGTGACCCAGAGTGACCTCAAAGGGGAATAGGCCCGTGGCTGAGTGTTTGATGGAGTTCTGGGCACACTCAGCCCAGGGAAAATAATGTGCCCAGTCCTGAGGATGATGATGGCAGTACAGATGGAGGAACTTGGTCAACTCCTGATTAACACGCTCTGCTTGGCCTTTAGCTTGGAGATGATAACCCGAGGTCGGACTCACTGCAAAACCTAGTTTCTCAATGAACGTGTTCACAGACCAGTGAATTGGGCCTCTGTATCACTGACAATGTCCTCTGGCAGGCCAAAGAACCTAAACACATTCTGGAACAGGATCTCAGTGATTTCCATGGCTGTGGGGAGACATGCTAAGGGGACAAATCTCATACCCTTAGAAAAATGGTCCATTATGACCAGAATCGCAGTCTTGCCCTGTGACTGTGGCAAATCAGTAAGGAAATCAATAGACAAATGGGACCATGGCCTCTCCGGGATGGACAGAGGCTGTAGCTTATCCTCTGACAGAAGTCTTGAAGTCTTTGTGACTCATGTAAGGCCACTAATACTTGGTCTGCAAGAGATCCAGGTTGCGTTGAGTGCCGGGTTGTCTGTTGAGTGCTGTGAGCCCAGGTGATAAGGGATCCCTGCAGGGATAATGGCATGAACAGCCTGTTGGGAGGACACTGGCCATTACCTCTGGTGTGCTGTTGCTCCCAGATCTTCTGATCGAGCTCCCAGACTATGGCCTGGAGGAACTTGGATTCAGGAATAACGGGTTCAGGCTCTGTGGTCTCGGCCCTATGCATGCAGCATAGGGCATCTGCCTTGCCACTCTTGGATCCAGGTCTGTAAGACAGGACAAAGTCAAAACAAGCAAAGAAGTGTGCCCACCTTGCTTGGCAGGGTTTAGACGTTTGTCTACTTTGATGTACTCAAGATTCTTGTGATCTGTGAATATGGTGACGGGGTGCTTGGCGCCTTCCAGCCAGTGTTTCCATTCCTCACGGGTGAGCTTGATAACCAAGAGTTTGCAGTCCCCCACATCATAATTTTGTTCTGTGGGGGAGAGCTTTCTCGAGAAGACTGCTACGGGATGGAGTTTGGCTGGTTCACCTTGTCTCTGTGACAGGATTGCCCCAACTCCTTGGCTGAAGGTCTCAACCTCCACAATAAACGGGAGATCGGGGTCTGGCTGCCTTAGGATGGGAGCACTGGTGAATGCCTCCTTCAGGCGCTGAAAAGTAAATCCGCTTCCAGGCTCCACCTCAATGACTTGGCTCCCTTCTTCCCCTCTGGCCCAATGTGGTATCCCAAAAACTCGGTGCGTGCCTGGTGGAATTGCCATTTCTCCTTCTTTACAAAGAGTTGATAGGAGAGAAGACGTTGTGGCACTAGTTGGACCTGCTTGACATGGGTGGCCAAGTCTGGGGAAAAGACAAGGATGTCATCAATGTAGGCCAAGATGCAGTTGCCTAACAACAAATCTCTAAAGATCTCTTCGATGAAATGCTGGAAAACACTTGGAGCTGAGGTTAAGCCATAGTGCATAACAAGGTATTGTTAAAACCTCTGTAGTCAATACACCTGCTGAGGCGGGCGATGAGGAGTGCTGGATGTACTCAAGCTTGAGGGCTTCCTGAATGTAATCCTCCTTAGCTTGATGTTCGGGTAGGGAGAGAGCATAAACCTTGTTTCGTTGTGGTACACACCCTGGTAGGAGTTCAATGGTGCTGTCAAAGGGCAGATGGGGGGAGTAGACCCTCGGCCTTCCCTTTATCAAAGCCCTCCTTGAAATCACGATAAACCAATGGCACCTAAACTTCAACATCGGTCTCTGGGCTTTCGATCTGGGTGGTACCCACTGGGCAAGGCTTGAGTTCCAAACACTTCTGAAAGCAGGAGGCTGACCAGCATAGGATATCCCCTTTCCTCCAGGAGATGGCAGGATCATGGAGCCTCATCCAGTCGATCCCCAGAATGATTGGATGCTTGGGAGAATCAATGAGTAAGAATGTGGTCACCTCCTCATGGAGTAGGCCCATTCTCAGTTTGAGCAGGACGGTCTGATAAGTGACAGTACCACTCCCGATGGGGGCCCCATCCACGGCTCTGATCCTAGATGGTGACTGCAGCCTGCATGTGGGGATGTCATAGGTCTCTGTGGTGGCTTGGTCCATGAAGCTGTCCACTGCTCCTGAATCGATGACTGCTAGGAAAGGATACATGGCTCTGAACAATTATCTGTACTGGAATCTTGAATTCCTGTGGCGTGATTGGAGCATTTCTACTCACTGCACGGTTTCCATCCCACCCCTGGCACATGGCGAAGTCTGGGTCTTGTTGGGGCAGAGGCGGGCAGCATGGCCTTCCTCACCACAGTAGAAGCACAGATGGAGGATGGCTTGCCGCTTCCTCTCCTGGGATGACTGTGGGTTCTGGAACCTCCATCTGGGCAGTAGAACAAATGCTGGGTGGTCTGGATTGCAGGAGATCATCCAGCATGATCACTGTGGTGATGGGGGTGTCCAGTGTTATGCTTACATCACGACAGGCCAACTCTCTTTGGACATCGGTATTGAGTTCATGGAGAAATATGGCCTTCAATGCTGGCTCATTCCAGTCCGCCACTCTCTGGTCTACCTGGAAAACAGTGAGTAGCCACTCTCAGGCACCGTGTCCGTCAGTGGAGTGATGGCAAAACACTTGGCGAAATAATGTGACAAAGTTCATATAGGTGTGTGCCTGCTCACCTGAGTGGTTCCACACAGCTGTGGTCAATTTGAGTGCCTCCCCACTGAGCAAGCTGATCACTATGGCCACCTTTTGTTGATCAGTCAGTCCCTCGTTTAGTGTGAAGAAAACCTCACACTGGAGGAGGAACCCTTTACACCCATCTGGTGTGCCACTATACCATTCAGGTAAGGCACCAGGAGAGTGGTCCTTTGCTGTGGGAGTTGCATCCCCGCGCTGCCTGATAACCTCCCAGTGGTGAAGGGTGGTGGTTATTTATACGCAGGTGGCAATAGAAACACAGAAACATGAAACAAACTAAAGGCACAGAGTGTGGTGAAACAAAATTAGCAGGAGGGTCCAAAAGGCAAAACAAGAATAGTCCAAAGCTCAGAAGATTTCCAAAACCATGAAGGGAAGGCTTGACAGGAGACACCACACTCTGGCAGCAAAAACTAGGGGAAACAGGAACAAAGGAACAAACATGAGGAAGGGAAGGGGGCAAGGATAAAAATGGCAAAGTCCAAAGTAACACAGAAACAACCACAACGTACTTAGCTTGGTTTTAACAAGAGGCAGATGCAAAGCATCTGTAGAGAATGCTTACTGTTGATCCATGCTGGGGAGACTGTACTGTGTCCTTTGGTTCTCCACAGCACCGGCTCCAAGCTGATGAACTGATTGCCGGCAGGTGCTCATCATTGAGGCCTTTTTTCATGGAAGCTGTAGTTTCTTCTTGTAGTCCGATGTTAGGGCACTGTTGGCGCCCTCTTGTGGCCATGGACGTAACATAAATAACTTACTCTTAGACAGAAATGTCCCTTCATTTTTGGGCCTGTGCAGGCACAGGAGTGTAATTGGTACTGGGCTAAGCATAATTCAGCATTAAATGTTTACTGCAACCAATAACAGACTTTGAGCACTGCAAAGTTTTGACACAGAAATCATTTAGGAGACTCAATTCTGTTGAACGTATACTTTTGATGGATAATTGTATCCATATTAAGAATGACAGAAATTCTGATTATCAGCAGCATTTGAAGTTTGTTTACATGTACTTTCTATTTCTATTTTAGTCTTGTCTTTACCCCTGTTCCACCATTGGTTGTTGCCTTATTGTGTTCATCTGTTCAGTGTTTAGTCCTTGATTAGTTTCTATATGCAAATATTGCCAATTCTTCTTCCTTATGCAAAGTCTAATTTTTTGGCTTATTACTATCCATTTTCACAATGCACATGATATCCTGTCCTCTGGATGAACAACAGGACAAAATGTAATTTTGAAAATTATTATTAAATAATTATTACATTATTATTTTGGCTTAATTTTTTTCTGATTTTGTAAATTAATGTTTTTACACATGGAAATATACTTTTATATTAAGCCAAATGTCTTACATGCCATACACAATAAATCCCATCCATCAATTTATTATCATTGAACTCATTTCTAGACATTTCTATTATTTATTGAAAGATATTTTTGCTTTTCAATAAGAAAATTTATTTTTGGTTTAATGGCTCTCTCTCTTTGCAGACATCCTCTCATTACCACCACAGAAATCCAAACTGTCTGGATTAACTCTGTCTGACCACATGCTCAAACTAACCTCTGGAAGGCCTGCTGAATTGGCCATATTGTCAGCATATGCACACATGGGGCTTCTGCTCTGATCACAGGGTCAGTCGTGAGCAAAAAACTGCACTCAACCACCCACACAGCTCTCTAGAGTCAGGGTCTTAGTGGCAAAAGAAGTGGGTTAAAGAGGAAAATCTCTCATCAGTGCAGATTAAAGCAGAGGCTTCTCAACATTTTCTATAAGCTAGAATGATAGTAGGCCTTTAGGCTTCATAATACCCACCATATGAGTGGATTTGCAGTGAGGAAATGTTATTAAAGTCACCACATGGGAAAAACAAATTAGAGCCAGAGGTGTGTTGTCCAAAGCAGCTGGAAGCAAAGCGAGTAGAGTTGCTTTTAATCATACCACTCTTCTGTGTTTATTACTTTTCTCTTGCACTTGTTTTCTAATTCTGGTGTTTGGATGTAAGCAAGTAGGGTGCCAATATGCAGTTTCCAGCTTATGAAAAAGATGCCAACTGGGTATTAATCATATAGACAGTATATAATCTATGATGGTTTTATGAAAGAACCTTTATGGATTTCTGTGCAGGGCTTGACAATAGTGAATAGCTAGATTAGCTAGAATTGCAAATCTCTCTATGGAGAATATTTTTTTAAGGAATCAGGCTATCCAGTTATCTCTTTCCTTCAATTTTATTACCACTTATGTATGCTGACTAAGTATAATGTAACATTATTTGAAATGATATAGCATGTGGTGCCATATGCAATATTGTTTGAAACAGAGATGGAGAGAGACAGAAAGGTTAATTATCATTGGTCCTGCAATGCCATTAATTAAAAACATTTTTTATATAACATTAACAAAGCTAATGATATTTCACCCACTGCACAGGATAAAATATATGTGTCTGATAGTGTGTTTTGGGGGTTATGGGTGCATATCAGAGGAGGAATCTTCTTGTCTGGTTGTGGCATCACACTGACATGTGGAGTAAGAAAATAGAGTATTTTTAAATTATTTTTCAAGGGATTATTTTTGAGGGATTGTTGGTTATCATAAACAGTTAACCTGAAAATGCTGTATTTAATCTCCACGAGTGTGCTCTGGAGAGAGGGAGCAGCTATGGTAAACATCTTTCACCAGCTTTGTCTTCTTGTGGCTCTCCCCTCCCTTGCTGTCCCTTGGCTGTCCATAATAGTGGTTCTGAGCTGGTGCCACCCATTCAGAAGCACTGTGTCTGTTTGGGGAAATGTGATCTGCCACTTGTGATAGGGATGGAATGGCCCATTGTCCCAGTCAACTTAACCCACTCCCCCGTTAACATCAAGGCAAATGGTGATGCTGAGGGGGACTGGGTCCACAGTTCATTGTGTCAGGTCAGCCTGTCAGGACCCCTTGCTCTGCACCACACCTGAAACAAAAAGTCTTGTAGTGATCAAAACCAATACATGATATAAGAATTGGTTTCAGGGCTCCCTGTCATTAGCCTTTTGTCAGGTCCAAGGTAGAGATGAAGTGGTCCTCTCAAGGGACTCCACTAGGTTGACCATCTAGGGACATAGTAGCTGTCAAACTCTGAGCCTTTATTTGAGGCTCTGGAAGTCATTGCAAATCCATAGACTGCCTACCTTTTTCTCAAATTCCACAAAGGGGATAGACCAGGGGCCAGTGGATTACTTGATGATCTCCCAACATTTTAGCTACTTGAGTCTCAGTAGAGTGATGACAGGCCTCAGCAATGCACTAGGACCATTGCTGAATGATCACATCTGTTGGAGTTTTAATGTCATGCTGGCCCAGCTGCATTTGGTCTGGTTCCACTGAAAATATGGTACCAGTCAAAAGTTTGGACACACCTTCAAATTCAGTGGTTTTTCGTTATTTAAAAATGTTCTGCATTGAAGATTAATACTAAAGTGATCCAAACTATGAACAAATACATATGGAATTATTTAGTAAACAAAAAAGTGTTAAACAAACCAGAATATGTTTTATATTTTAGATTCTTTAGGCACCTCTTGCTTAGTTGACAGCTTTGCACATCTTGGCATTTTCTCAGTCAGCTTCATGAGGTAGTCACCTGGAATGGCTTTCACTTCACAGCTGTGCCTTGTCAAGAGATAATTTCTTGAATTTCTTGCCCTCTTTATGTGTTTGAGACCATCAATTGTGTTGTAAAGAGGTAGAGTTGAGTAATGTTCTAATCCATATTATGGCAAGAACTACTTAACTAAGTAAATAAAAATGACAGCCCATCATTACTTTAAGAAATGAAGGTCAGTCAATCCGAAACATTTCAAGAACTTTGAAAGCATCCTCAAATGCAGTCGCAAAGAGCATTAAACATTAAGATAAAACTGGCTCTCATCAGGACCTCCACAGGAAAGATAGACTAAGAGCTATCTCTGTTGCACAAGACAAGTTCAGCAGACTTACCAGCCTCAGAAACCGCAAATTAACAGCACCCCAGATAACAGCCCACCTAAATGTGCATACACATCTCAACATCAACTGTTCAGAGAGGACTGCATGAATCTGGACTTTGTGGTCAAATTGCTGCAAAGAAGCCACTTCTAAGGAAGAACAAGAGGAAGAGAATGGCTTGGGCTAAGGAACACAAGGAATGGACATTAGACCAGTGGAAATCTGTCAAATTCAAACGCCATGTCTTTGTGATGCAGAAAAGGTGAGCGGATGGCTCCTACATGTATAGTTCCCACCATGAAGTATGGAGGAGGAAGTGTTATGGTATGCTGGTGACACCTTTGGCAATTTATTCAAAATCCAAGGTACACTTAATCAGTATGGGTACCACAGCATTCTGCAGCGACATGCCATCCCATCTGGTTTGAGCTTAGTGGGACCATCATTTGTTTTTCAACAGGGCAATGACCCCAAACACACCTTCAGTCTATGTAAGGGCTATTTGACCAAGAAAGATGGTGATGGAGTATTGCGTCAGATGACCTGGCCTCTACAATCTCCTGATCTAAACCCAATTGATGTTTTGGGATGAGTTGGACTGCTGAGTGAAGGCAAAGTAGCCAGCAAGTGCTCAGCAGCACTGGGAACTCCTTCAAGACTGTTGGAAAACCTTTTCAGATGATTACCTTATGAAGCTGATTGAGAGATTTCCAAGAGTGTGTAAAGCTGTAATCAAAGCAAAATGTGCCTACTTTGAAGAATCTAAAATCTGAAAAATATTTTGGATTGTTTAAAGTTGACTACATGATTCCTTATGTGTTCCTTCATTGTCTGGATGACTTCAGTACTAATTTACAATGTAGGAAAAAAACATTAAATGAGAAGGTGTGTCCAAACTTTTGACTGGTACTGTACATCCTCAAACTGGTTTGGTGATGTCTTCTTGTTGGGTGGGGGACAGCTCTTCACTCTGTTGGGGTGAATATAAAATATAATATATTTTTATAATCCATTTTTAACTTGTGGGACTGTGCTGGGCAGTTGTAGACTCCCTGTGGCTCTGTAGCTGTTGCACATGTTTGACCATGGAACAGAAGGGTGAGGTTTGTTCTTCCCACATCTCCTTGGCTACATGCAGCAGTGTTCTGGGTCTCGTCTACTGTATATATATATTTTGATATATTCTTATCCACATGTTGGCTTTGGCAGCACCCTCACAAGATCCATTCCTGTTCTTTTGAGTGGAAATCTGATGATGGGCAGCAGTGAGTGGGACCAGTGGGAGGTTTGGAAAGCAGTTATTTGGCACTGTAAGGCAGCACTAACAAAGGTTTTTAACCTCCTTCCAGTGAAACCTATCCCATACTTTGTCAAGTTTGTTATGTGACCCCAGATGGCCTTTTAGTTGGTGGGAGTGGGCCAGGTGCTTTATTGTGTTGACTTTGAGCAGGGTATTATAAGGAGATGGAGTATCTTGCCCTGACACTCCCTAAAAATGTAAAGGAGGACAGCAAGGCTTGGACCACATGCATGTGTTCCCAATCCATCTTCCACAACTGGCTCTAGTGGTGATTTTGTTGGTCATACTCTTCCTGCTCTCTGGTAAAGTGATACTCATACTCATAAGTGGCCTGCTGGAAGGAGGAGATTAGTGGAGAATGGGAACTCACCCTTGGCACTGCCATAAATGTTGTCAACTATCTTCTCAGCTAGGTAGGCTGATCGGGTGGGCTTTCCTCCTGGGCTTTCTGGGTCTCAGTGCCTTTTGAGAGATAGACAGGGTAGCAGAAAGTCCCAGTTGCTAAAGAAGAGGAATTGGTAAGTCAGGCATTAACCCAATAAGAAAAGACTAATCACCTCTTTGGCTCCCCACTCAACCTCCTGTGGCAGGAACCTCTTTGATGTCTATATGGATGCAGCTAACCAAGAAAATCCCACCTGTCCAACCAGCCTGAAGGAACACTGAGGGACAGACCAGCATCGCTGTGCTCCCAGAGTCAAGTAGGGCTTGAACAGGGGAACCCTCCAGCCACAAGCATATGGTGGGTATATCAAGTTTTTTTTTTTTTGGCTGCCACAGAGTTTGCCTCACATAGGGCTAAGAGCTCATTGGTGGCAGTCAACTCCTGTGAAGGAGGTGCTGGAAGAGGTTATCTATTTTTTATGAATAAATGGCCTCTTGTAAGGTTTTGTGCTCATGCCTACATTCTCTTCCACTGTGGCATCAAGGGCCAGAGTGAGGCAGAACACAAAAATACTGAAATGTGGCATACATTAAATAAATTACTTTTTAATGATTTTCTGAAGGTGAAGAAGTGACGGTTAAGGTGAGCTAAGATGAGTCAGTGAGGGAGATGCAGTTCTCAGTGTAAAACTGGACCTCAGAGTAGTGGCAGCCTTGTTTCTAGAGAATGGCAGCAATGTGGTGTCTCAGGGAAACAACATATTCCACAGCACAATTGTACAGGAATGCCATCTTTTATTTCCCCAAGCATGTTCTGTAGAGAGGGGACAGGTGCGGCAATCATCCATCATCAGCTGTTTCTTCTTACGTCTCTCCCCTCCTCTACCATGTGTGCCTTGGTTGTCCATAACAATGGTGCTGAGTTGGCGCTGTTCATTCAGCACCATTTTGTCTGTTGCACTCAGCTAGTTGAAAATGTTTCTGTCCTATTTTATTAGTTTTTCTGTAATTTCAATTGTCTGTGTTCTTATTATTTTAGTAATCAGTTTTCAACATCCCTCATGGTCTGCTCAATCAATATTCTCATCCTAGTGGAATCACTGATGTGTGATGTGTGATGTGTGTAAGTTAACCAACACAAACAAAAAATACAAATCTAAATAAAAATATAAACTATAAAAAATTAAACAAAACACCCCCAAAAAACAAAGAAACAAAAAAAAAAGGGAAATAAGAGCAAAATAGGGAAGCATAATTACAGAGAACGGGAACCTGACTAGACTAGACTAAACCAACCAGTCTTAAAAAAAATAGTAGGGCTCAATTCTGGTATAAAGACATATTACCTGTATTATCTAGGATGTGCCTTGGACTTGGGTATTGGCCTTTCTTAATATGATCTTGGTCTAGACTGAATGTTTCTAAAAATACAGTTTGTGTTTGTGTTGTTTCTTTTCACATGCCCAGCATTTGACAATGAGTAATTCCTTCTTCTAGAAAACATAGCCTATTCAATGCAAGGCACAAATGAAACCAACTCACTGAAGTAAAGGCATGGCCTTGGAAAAATTTGATTGTTTTTGCCTCCTCTTATACCAAATATTTATTCATTATTGTTTAATTTAGTCACTAACTAAATAAACGAAATAACTTTTTCAACATATAGCTTTAACTGAAAAAAAAATCTGAAATCAACACACCTCTAATATTAAATGTCCCTTAAAAAGTTGTACCTTGACTAGTTGCTTCTGGCTTTTGGTAGCCATCACCAAGCTTTTGGCAGAATCCAATAGTCCACTCTTCTTTGCAGAATTAAAAAAGTTCAGTTAAAATTATTGATTTCCTGGCATGGACCCAACTTTAAGTGCAGTCCACATATTTCTGATGTTGAGTTCAGGATCTCCAAAAGGTTATGTGGTCAGCTGCAAAGTTTAGTCAAGCTTGAAGATGCCAATTTTGGAACAGGGGCTTATTTCTTGGAAAACAGCTTCTCAGTCCACAGTCATATAAAACTTGATTGCTTGTAGACAGTGACACTGGTCTTCATAGAGAGTGACAGTTTCAGTCTTCTTCTAGACCTTAGCAAAGTGGCTACACCTCCCAATAACGTGTGCTTATGCACAATAGTTTTAACTGATAATGTTGGAATTGCAGTACTTTAGAAATGGATGCAAGAGACATTTCTGTCTTGCATCAATCTGTGATCATTCTTCTCAGATCTGTATTGATCTCCTTGGAATTTCCCATTGTCCCGTGTTTTGGTCAACGAGTGCTGTCCAACAAACCCTTTTTATGTGAACATAGAAAAGCTACCAGCTGTAGTCGATTCTGATCACTAAAAGTAGGGAAAGATGCCTTGGCCTTGGCAAACAAAAGACATTTTGGAACTTTCAGCACTACTGACTTATTAATCTAAGTAGGCGTATGTACAGATCCATTACAAAAAATTAGAATATCATGGAAAAGTTTATTAATTTCCATAATTCCATTCAAAAAGTTAAACTTTCATAG
>JAOUQY010000044.1:9560644-9571893 GCA_028566355.1 Doras micropoeus | reverse complement strand
GGACCCAGACCGCCCCATCCGGGGATCGAACCCGGGACCTTCTTGCTGTGAGGCGACAGTGCTACCCACCGAGCCACCGTGTCGCCATAACGGAATACATTAAATTATTAATCAGTTTTTAACAGCTTTTACATGATACTTTTAACAAAACTAACTGTAAAAAACACAGCATTCTTTATTGTTCTTATTGTTTTATAAAGTAGCTGCATTTGCTGGAATTTACACAACATAAGAGTACAGTTAACCTACATTTAGAATAAGAAAATGCTTTTATTTTGACAGTTTATCCGTGTATTTTAAACAAACAAACAAATGAATGAATTAATTAACTAATTTGACAGATATTTTTCACACCACTTCTGACAGTTCATTTAAACTTGGCTTTTGTAATGTAAAATTAAGTATTTTTTGTTTGTTTTATATGTAAGATAAGGCAAGATAAGATAAAATAAGATAAGATAAGATAATCCTTTAATAGTCCCACGTCAGGGAAATTTCTTTGTTACAGCAGCAAAGCCACAGAAAATGGGATAGATGCATCCATGGAAAGACAATAAGAGAGAAGTATATAAGAGAAAGACATAGTGAAAAATATAAAAATATAGTATAAACATATAGACAACTTTAACAATGTTTAGAAAAAAATTGGCACAGAATATAGCACTAGTAAGATATTGCACTGAAGTTATGATACACTATACAATGTAACATGGTCTTAGATTTATGGAACATTTTATAACAGCACTTATAGCTAATGTGTGTGCTTTAGGGTAAGGAAACAGCTGAGCAGTTGAGCAGAAGATTGCAGGTTTGATCCAAAGAAAAGACATGAGACCACCAAAACGCCATTGAGTGTAGGACCTGCCCCCCCCCCCCCCCAGCAGTGTCCGATGGTTTCACTTTACTTTAGATTTCTTTTTTGTTTGTTTTTAATCTTTTTTAATTTTGGTTGTTACCTATGGTAAAGATAATCACAGGTTTCTATTTATGTATTTATTTATTTATTTGTGGAAAGCATTTTATGGCACCCCTGCTGCCAGAAAATTGCCTTTTTTACACTGCAAAGCTGTGCCTCTCTGAACCAATTCCATATTGTGTGGGGTTTTGAACGCTACTGAAAAAAAATATATACAAAATTGAACTGCAACCATGAATAAGAGTTCTGTGCAGGAAACAAGTGTCTTGCTGGTTGTAATAAGTTAAGTAAAAGCTGTGTTGCTATTACTGATGCTACAGTTTTAGCTATATGCTCCCATTTGTAAGATTGCAAGCAAACACTAAACCAAGAAATCATGCACCATTTTCCGTCTCATTATTATTGACAGCCCTAAATTGTTAGGAGTTAATTGCAGCAGGTGTAGAACACACATACAGTATAACCAGAACTGGAGACGTCATTCTGAAAAACAAATCTGTCTGCAATCCACATTTGAACACTTCCTGTTGGTAAGACTGAATTTCTTTGTTAGATTTTCATACATATAAGCCGCATACACAGAAACACAGACACACACACAAAATTAATTAGCCCTGGGTGAGGGCAAGTGAGATAAAAGGTGAGATAAAATTCTATCCGGTGCGGCTGTAGGTCTGCGGAGTCTTGCTCCTGGTTCTAAATGTGGCTGTAGGGTAATGCTCTTTCTCTCCGTCTCTGCTCAGCTCGCATGAACTCTCAAACCTACAACCCTTGTGGAGTTCACCTACATATGTATAGATGTGCATTTCCATTTAGAGCCCTCCCAGTCCCTTACTCATGCCCTCTAACTCGCTCTACCCCAAAGACCTTTATGAGGATACAGCAAATGACAGTGACATTTACATTTGCTCCCTGGTGTTCGTTTTTAAATCCATCTCTGCATCTCCGCAACAGAACAGAACTCTACAGCTTCTCTCTACATTGCACCTTACAAATAGCAAAAAAATAAAAAAAATTACTTTGCATGTTTGTCCTTTTTGCAGTTCAGGGTCTTTCTACACAAATGTGTAAAACACAGGGTAGTGTCTGTGCACACAGTTTCATTTTCCACTCATGATGTAATTTACAACAGCTTTAAGATGATGACTGCTTTTGTAAATGAATATGACTGTAGGGCAGGTATTAAATTCACATAGGGCTGTTTGAACAGTATTCAAAGTGCCTTCATGACCTTAGTTTTATATGGTTCCATCTGGGTTAAGAATGAATACAAGAACAAGAACCTTAGAATACTAATGTCACATATTTTAATTTATGCTCATATCCTTTTTTTTTTACACGTCTTGCCACCTTTAATCAGTGTTATACCTGACACACAGTTACATATACTTGCCACAGGTTTTTGGTTTATTTTCAGGGACTTCCTTTGAGATCAGAACCAGTCACAGGAATTGAGAACAAATCAGTACAAACAACAACAAAATAACTCTTATTTAAAAGTATACTGAAGTACAAGAAAAACTGATATACTGGTTAATACTTGGTAGGTCCCCCATGGGACCTTGGAGGGGACGTCACACAGTCCTCACGCTGATTTTTGTTTAGGCCCCAGCATTGAATTCCGATGTTACTTGAGGCAGTGTTGCACGCCTATCACTTGAAATGATTTTTTTGCCAGCTGACGCTGTTCACGTTCACTACGAGCCTTTTTACGGCCACACTGCTGTCATAGGTTCGAGGGTTTGCCAGAATTCTTGTACTCATGGTACACCCTTGAAATGCTCCTACATGAAAATCCAAACTTTGTTTCTACTTCCAAAATGCTATGACCCATCTCACAAGCTCCAGCCATTAAACCGTGTTGAAAATCGCAAAATCGTTATAACTTGGCGTTCTCACAGCGGAAACAACTCTAGAAGGTTCCATAGATGTCTGTCGCTTTATATACGCACTGGCGGATTCAAGCAATGATGTGCATAGGTGGCGTTGCTATGTATTTTGCATCAGTGTACTCCCTCTCTCTCTTTCTCTTTCTCTTTCTCTCTCTCTTCCCCCGTGGTATGTATTTACTCTTGAATTTGAGCCAAAGAACAATCACCTGCTCCCTAAGTCTTTTTAACACCTATGACTCTGCTTGGCTGAGTAAACTAGATTTTCCTGTAGAGCCTGTCTGTTATTAAGGATGTTGTAACAAGTCAGAGAAGGTGTATGGATTTCCATTAATTACCTTCACCCCTCTGGACTTCTCCTCTTCATCAAGACATCCCTAATGACAGGCATGCTTGATTTTATGAACGCTGCCCCTTATATATTTTACAGATCCATAAACAAAACGATCTGTACCACTCTGAAGCTTGGCTGATGTGAAACACCTGGAAAGCTCACCCTTCTTTCTGTTCTTCCTTTCCTTCCTTCACTTTTCCAGACAAATGGCTCAACAGTGAAAGCTTACAGGTTCTTACAGAAACATATTGCTGAATGACAGTTTTATGTCTTCATCTGATGGGTACAAAATAACATGGCAGTCTATGCATTTTTCAAGTAAATAAAATAAATAAAATGGTTCTGCGTTTATATGGCCCGCTAAGACAGATGGCGAATGAAGGTTTATCTTTGGCAGTGGCGGCTTCTTTTTCTTGATTAGTTATTTTTGGAGTGCATGTGTGACTGAGTATGTGCGTGAGTGTGCGAGTAGTGAAATGCAGCAATAGCAGCAGATGTGTCAGGCAGTTTGATGCAGATGTGTGAACTCAGTGTACACATACACATGCACCTCTCTCTCTTTCTCTCTCTTTCTCTGTGTACTACTTGCTTTTCCAACCCTTTCTTCCTTCACTGTCTTTAATCTGTTCTGTAAAGTTCCAGTCTCTCGGCAGTGGACCTGAGCCATCTGATGTAAGACAAATCAAGTATCTGTACAGTTTTTTTTCCTTCTGTTCCCTGATAAAAAAAAAATAATTAAGAAAGTCTGAACTACACCAAATTCGGTCCAGCTGGACAAGATGTCTGTGTTCAAGCTCTGTTTATCTTCTTTTACTTCCATAGTCTGTGACTGAGTAAGACAACGGGAAAGAGAGAGGGAAGGAAAAGGAAAAACCAGGGATGCTATGTTCCCCAGGCAGGTACAGAGTGATGGACAAAAACAATAGACTGCAGAGCATTTGAGCTCAAGGAGAGAGGGAGTGGTGATATGGTGGTGATTGCACTCTGCAGAGTGCACTGTACGTGTTATGTGTGTGCCTGAGTGTGTTTCTCTGCTTTTCTGCTCCTGTATGGGCTGGTTTTGAATGCCAGCGGCTCCACCACTCTCCTACTGCAGGTGGGCATAATAGCAGTGTGATGAAAGAAAAGGAGAAAGAAAAGCTCGGTATTACACCCCATACACTCCAGCTATTCATTCTTTAGCTGTCAAAACACGAAACTCTGCTTTTTCTCCAATTGTTTGGACACATTATTTACGTAAGCACACGTGCCATGTTAACCCTACAGCAAATGAAACGAAAACATAGTTGTCGCAGTCGCTCAGGAGCATAACTCTCATTATTTTATATGCGGTCCGCTTGGCACGCTGGCACTCTTTAAGAACCAAAGCAATTCCATGCATCCATATGATTTGAATTATGTAGCTCGAGCAATAGCAATGGATCATAATCTCATGTTTTTACAATGGCTGCAAGTAATAATTTCCATATGGGAATGTAACATTCATATGCACTAACTCTTACACCAGCAATGTTTACCTCTGCAAGAACCCCATGTCTAGACCACAGAAGGGTGTGTGAGCTTGGGTGTAAGTGTTTGCATGGCTGCTTCAGCACTTCTACTCATTTCTACCACTGACAAAAAAAAAGAAACTGTCTGCTGGCACAAGATATTTTTATTTTTTTATACACAACCCAAAAAAGAAAGACACATAAAGAAAAGATACACATTCAAATTGAGAATCTACTTGCTCGTCTTTCTCATGCCAGAATGGCCAATTTGTAATCACTGGGAGTATTTAGACTTCTTGGCCCCAGGGGAGCGGATACGAGTCAACAAAAGAAGAACAAAAAAAAAAGAAGTCCTTCCTTGTATTCCAGCCGTCTAAGCAATTACTAATTACTAACCCCACAACAGGAGACTTGTAAAGAGACAACCAAACTAAAGAAACAATGATTAAACAGCAATTCTAATGAATGTTGTTTACAGAAAACAAGCATTTGAACCAGGGTAAACTACATAATCTGGTTTTCCCCATGAAATAGTGTAGCAAGTGACATGAAAACCACTGAAAGGTGACATGAATAACAAAGATTAGCGTTATAGTGGCATTATAGTGGCACCTATCAAGGGGTGGGATATATTAGGGAGCAAATGGACAGTCAGTTCTTGAAGTTGATGTGTTGGAAGCAGAGAAAATGGCCAGTCGTAAGGCTCTGAGTGACTTTGACAAGAACCAAATTGTGATGGCTAGACAACTGGGTCAGAGCATCTCCAAAGTGGCAGGTCTTGTATGGTGTCCATTGCCCATTGCCCATTGCCAGTGTCCATTGCACAGTGCCCATTCTGACCCCTGTACAGGTCCAAATCACCTACAATGGGCACTTGAGCATCGGAATGGGAACATGGAGTAATGGAAGAAGGTTGTCTGATCTTAATTTTTTTTTTTCTTGGGGAAGAGATGGCACCAGGATGCACTGTGGGAAGAAGGCAAGCCAGAGGAGGCAATGTAATGTAATGTTCTTCTGGGTTCTGGCATTCATGTGGTTGTTCCTTTGACATGTACCACCTACCTATACATTGTTGCAGACCAAGTACACCCCTTCATGGTAATGGTATTCCCTAATAACACTGGTCTCTTTCAGCAGGATAATGCACCCTGCTACACTGCAAAAATACTAAGATTGCACCAAGACTGAGGAACAAAAGATGCTGCTTGCTTTTATTATGTGTATTATAGACCTGTCATATCGTAGCTGATGGCTCAAAGTAGGGCAATTGTGAGGGCTATTTGGAAAACAGCTACCCATCCAACACCCCTCCCCCATCCCCATCCCACCAGATCCATTTAATCCTCTGCCAAAGTATTTTTATTACTTACACACTTCAAATGTTTTAGCTGGTAAATTTCATCACGAACTATCATTTTCACATCTGCTTCGGTGAGATCTTACAGCCAGTGCCTGATGAAAGATGTTGAGAGTGTGAAAAGAATGTCTAGGTGAACAACGTGTTTCCTGTTAATGTGCAGGAATGCTTGTATATGAGCTACTGGGTCTAATCAGTGCTCTAAAAGCGAAGCAATGAGCAGTATCTCTGTGTCAGATTGTAAACTGCTAAAGGACATTCCTCAGTTTGACAGCACACCGACTACCACGACATAACAAGCATGCCTTGGCTTTTAGAGAAACACAAATGAACCATAGGCTGAAAGCAACTGAGAGAGTCATTGGAAAAAATACACACAGAAAGCCTATATTCTTAATGCAAAAGAATAAGCTATTGATCTGAATTTAATCCTTTAGGGACCAGAGTGAACATGAAAATCCAATAACATCCAACACTGATAAAAATCCAGTATCAGGATTATTTATGGCTTTCCTAAACAATCGATTGTGGTGCTTGTTTTATGAGAATATATCACCTTAAACCAATCTAACCCATTAGAGTGGCTTGTACTGATAACACACAAGCACAATTATGTGTATTTGTTTAAACCACTTTCAATACCAGGATTGTTCCACTTGAGGCCTGTTCCTAATCATCATCTCACAGTGCTATCATCAATAACATAGAACATCTTTTACTCCCTATATCTCCTAGACATGTTGGGTATAAAGGTATAGGGTTGTATGTTTATTATATTTTTTCATGTGGACCAGAGAAGAAGAAGAAAATCATTGTAATTCAGTTTGCTTTCATCCGCCAAGTCCATTTTCGCGTCCAAATGTCTAGCATGTCGAAGCTGTCGACCCAAACGTCTGGCATGTCGATTTTGGTTTGGCTTGTGTGCTTTTGATTGTCTTGTGCTGTCAAAAAACACTTTTTCCCCCCTCTGAATCACTTCATCTCTTATCCATTTTGCAACAGAGGGCTTCATTAGAATAAAGTAGCAGTGTGTTCCAGCATAGCACTGGCATTCTAGCATCTAGACAGGAGTCATTCGTTCAGTGACAATTACAAAAAAACAAGACAAATGGTTGAAAGACACTACATATTTGCATGCTATTGATTTTACTTCCACTATTATGTAAAGGAATTTGATGGCTACACTGTATCTGATGGTTTCGTGAATTCTTTAGAAAAACCATTTAAATATCCTATAGAGCTGTCACATAGATAGATAGATAGATAGATAGATAGATAGATAGATAGATCATAGTTTGTCTTAGCCTAAGATGTTCTGCCCACAGATCTTCTGATGTATACTGCATACATATCAAGTCATGATTTTAGAATGTTGCATAAATATTCTAAAATATTATTATGTCTCTGTGGCTCTAGAAGCTTCCACAGATGTCTATGTCTACTTTATATATGCGTTGGCACGAACAACCAATGACGTGCATAGGTGGCGTTGCTATGTGATTTGCATAGGTGTATGTAAAAGGCAATATCCTTGCCTGTCAAGACATGGCACAAAAACAAGTGTTTGAGCCTGGTCATTTTCAAATTCAATCTAATCACCACTTGCTATGAAAGAAAGTAGAGCTATGTATGCCAGCCTGCTTTTTTTTTCTTTTTAAGCCACATGTTCTCTCAATGTGTAAAATAATTAAGCGATATCACACAAGAAGGAGTGCTGTTTTTGCTAAATATAAGCACGGCTGTGATTCTTTCATAGATCGATGACAGTCACAGCCGTATCGATATTGACTAATACAGCACAAGTGTGATAGTATTTTTATACAACAGATCTACAAGCACCGTTAATATTCGTTAATAGTAATAAGTGGAAACAGATTACAATTTATTTGTATATTTAATAATTAATTTGTTACACCATCACAAATACTTCTACATCTGGACTAGGACGAGACGGTTGCCAAGCAACACACAAGTTTTCTTGCACAATAGCTTGCTACTCTGTGTAGGTCTAGGTGGGATATTTAAAGTTATTATCACTTACTTTGTAGCAGCTATAAACAGTCAACAACCACTCCTTTTTTTCTCTTCCTTGAAGTTGATATAACAAAAAAATGCAGTTTACCAAGAAACCCAAACCCCTGAAGATCTGACTGTTAGAAAACGCTGCCACTGGAGACTCCTTCCATAAATTCTAAACCAATCTCACAGAAAAAGTAACCATATTAATGATTTTGTGGTACATACTATTCACTGTGTAACATATACAGCTGTGCTGACCAATCAGAATTGAGAATCCAACAGCATTGCTTTTTTACTTGGTGCAAGTTCTACTTTTATTTTATTCCACAACACTGGAAAAACTGCAATCCACTCAATATGTCAGTTTCAGTGTTTAAAGACATCTGAAGTGCATATTCAACACCTGTGGCCCCCTTCGCTACTTAAAGAGTGTACACTTCTGCCAGTACCAGAGGCTTAGCATAGATAAATGACACCGGAGTATCAGGGGACAGGCAGTACCTGCATCAACCTACACTGTGCACACACAGATTGGCTTGATCTGTAATCTAGCCTGGGGATCCAGCCTAGGCCTGAGTGAGAGCTAAGCATGGAGGGAACGCACCAGAGCATCTGTTCTCTCAGCCTAGGGCTCTTTTTTCCTCCTCTACCTCTCTCCCTACTGTCTCCACTCCTCCTCATTTTCCTCCCTCTCTCTCTTTGATCTTCTCTGCTTCTGTCTGTTCATATGATGCTCCCTATCACAGGCAGGTAACGTACAGAGACATGCGAGCATATGGTACACATGAGCCAAAACACCCACGTACACACACATACATCCATCACTCTTATCAAAGGCCTAGCTTTCTGGTCATCTGGTAAAATGCGTATTCCATCATGTGGCAATAACAAGATACAGGTTCATTTGCACTCACTCACACACACACACTCATACACACATTCCCTTCTAACCAGCTAAGAAGCCATTAAAATACCTAGCCCACACACAAGTACAACAGAGAGACCAAAAACTCTTTCCAAATATGGCCAAATAATCTTGCGTTCTGCATTCTGCTGCACAAACACAGTCGGTGTCCGTGCAACAAATTGCCTCTCGTCAGAGAAAATCTCATTTTCACTTTATAAGCGCATGCACATTTCCACATTTTGGGAAAAAAAATGTGGATAACTCAGCATTTCAATCCCAACACTAGCATTTAATGAGGCTTTTTTCCTACTATAATGCGTTATTCAATTAGACAACTGAGAGGAACACCACAAAGGAAATCTCATCAGGTGGTCGGAAACCTTGGCCATGTCTTTCTGGTGCTTAAAACATCAAAGAAAGAGCAAGCCCACACCGTTCTACCTTTCACAAAGGGATTTAAGACTTGCACAATAAAACAGTGTGAGCACTTTCTGAAGCATGATCAGACAGGGCTACACCAGAGCATTAGCTTTCTGTGAGCTTTTACACTGAAAGATGGACAGTTTTGTAAGGTTATACTAGGTTCAGAGATTTGGTTTTGTTTGATTTAAGAAAAGGGACTGTTTGTGTGTGTATGAAACACAATAGTTAGTTCATACTTATGTTAATGTGCTATGTTCAGTGTGTAATTCTTCACTGAATGAAAGGTAGAGTCAAGGTGAAAAAATGTAGAAACCACATTTGTATGGTTTTTTTAATGCATTTCCACAGGTTAAATTTTCCATTGTAGTGGGGCTTGGAAATTGTATTTTGCATTTCTCTCTCTCTCTCTCTCTCTCTCTCTCTCTCTCTCTCTTTCTCCCTCTCAGCATACTGCTGTTCAGTTTCATAATGTCTCCAGAACAAATTAGAGTTAATTACAGCCATACCACCTCATTCCCCCAGCATGACACACAACACTGGACTACCTCAATATTCACTACAATCTGCACACACACACACACACAAACCTCTCTTTCAATAAGCAGACTATACATCAGCATATACAGTACACTCTATCCTCTACTTGCACATTTTGTGCTGCTATGTACATAAACGGAGTGATGGTAGCGCAGCGGTTAAAGCTTTTCACTATTGATAGAAAGGATATGAGTTCAGATCCCAATGCTGCCAAGCTGCCGTTACTCCAGACCATCAACCACATACTTACCCAATCATTTGTGGATTAAAGATGTTCAGCAAGTATGTAAAATATAAAACACTCTTCATTCAGATAGATTTTTTTACATCATACATTACAAAAATGAGAACATTATCTTCCAAAAGCACTTAAGCCCATTCTATACCCAGTTGCTCACCGTGGCCTTGCTTGCCATATACCACTGTGTTAATGAATATGCAAAAATCTTTTATTTGAACTTATATCCCTGCTACAAGCAGCAGTGCTACCTACCACTGAGCATAAAACTAATAATTATTTAATAAAGTGACAACATCTTTACACTAATCTGAAATTATATTTTCACACAATAAGTGGTGAGAATGCCCAGAAATGTTGGATTCCATCTGCTCGTGCTATAATTTTAAGGGTTTTTTTTTTAGGGCTGACATGGTTGGCTGCGTTTGTTGACCTTCCTTCTCATAGCTGACAGATGTGAGGAATGGTTGGAGCTAAAATATGTGATTGTGTAAATGAATTCCAGCTAATGGTTAGACTCCTGCTTGTGTTGGCAGTCTGTGGCATTTTTTTAGGTTTTACAAATGACTTCAGTGATGGTTTCCCCCATAACTGGTCCTACCAGTTGGGAATGAATATTCTAACCAGCGTGCGAGCTTAATTGGCTGCGGTACCTAAAAACCGCAAAAGAAAAACAATACAAATTAGATAATTTTTTGTTTCCTGGTACCATTTGAAGATCAGTTGAATGACTATTCACAGTCATGAAATGACTATTATGCTTTCCTTGTGTCCTTGTGGGTTTCCTTTGGCTTCTCAGATTTCTTCCCACCTCCCAAAACATGTACTGGTAAATGGATTGGCTGCTCTAAACTGCCCTTAGGTGTGAGAGTGTGTGAATGTGTGTGTATGGTGGAGGCCCATCAAGAATGTTTTCCTGCCTTACACCTCATGTTTCTGAGACAGGCTGCAGATCCATCATGAATGACCCTGATCAGGATAAAGCGGTTACTCAAGATGAATGAATGAACGAATGACTACAAATCTATACAAAAGCACAATTGGTCAACGACATAAGAATGATGTATATACAGTATATATATAGTACAGTCTCTCTCTCTCTCTCTCTCTGTCTCTCTCTCTCTCTCTGTCTCTCTTAC
>JAOUQY010000044.1:9404678-9414899 GCA_028566355.1 Doras micropoeus | reverse complement strand
AGCATTAAGAGTTCCTTTCACTGAAACTAAGGGGCCGAGCCCAACTCCTGAAAAACAACCCCACACCATAATCCCCCCTCCACCAAACTTTACCCTTGGCACAATGCAGTCAGACAAGTACCGTTCTCCTGGCAACCACCAAACCCATACTCATCCATCAGATTGCCAGATGGAGAAGCGAGATTCGTCACTCCAGAGAACATGTCTCCACTGCTCTAGAGTCCAGTGGATGTGTGCTTTACACCACTGCATCTGACACTTTTCATTGGGCTGGGTGATGTTAGGCTTGGATGCAGCTGCTGGGCCATGGAAGACCATTCCATGAAGCTCTCTATGCACTGTTCTTGAGCTAATCTGAAGGCTACATGAAGTTTGGAGGTCTGTAGCAATCGAGTCCACTGACAGTTGATTGTGGAATAATTAGTATCAAGGAAATTTCAGGACTGGACTTGTTGCACAGGTGGCATCCTATCACGGTACCAAGCTGGAATTCACTGAGCTCCTGAGAAAGACCCATTCTTTCACAAATGTTTGTAGAAGCAGTCTGCATGTCTAGGTGCTTAATTATATACACCTGTGGCCATGAAAGTGATTGGAACACCTGAATTCAATGATTTGGATGGGTGAGTGAATACTTTTGGCAATATAGTGTATACTTGTGAGGACTTTCCATTGACATTATTAATGCAGCTAATTAATGCTAACCGCAGTAATGAAAAAGTAACTTTTTGGCTCTTTTATTTATTTTATTTTTTATATACTTTTTTTGTTAAAAGCTAAAAAACACTTTCTTTATGGGGACCAGCAAAATGTCCCCACAAGATTAAAAATATTAGATATGCCTACCCTTGCAGAGACACACACTTCCAGCATTAATTGTGTTGTACACTGTTAGTTAGTTAAATGTATTGGTAATAATGAGGAGCTTCATTAGTATTCCCAGTGTCCCTTTCTGCTCAATACCTCCTGCTCCAGTCTCGCTTCTCTGTTGACATTTATGTTTTCAATTAGCCGTTTGCAAAGAAGACTCATTTCTCCCCTCTCTCTCTCACTCTCTTTCTGTCTCTCCCCAGTCCCTCTTCTTTGCCTTTCTTCTTCCTAGCTGCTAAAATGCTACATCATCATCCACCATGATCTTTCATCAGCCTTAAGCACTTTATCAAAAGTAATCCACTTGCTAGACCCCAAGGGAGTCTGCAAACTATCATCTCTTAGCCCACTTGCTAAGACTCCCAGCATGAGGTGCAGGCGAAAGTTGCTGAAATATGAATATGGGAAGACATCCCTTACATCTTTTTGATGGTTTCTCAACATTTTATTTTTCTTCCTTATTAGTCATGTATACTTTTTAGCCAGCATTTATTTTACTTTGATCAGGATGATCATGCATTTACAGGGCCGTGACAAAGTATTTGCCCCCTTCCCAATTTCTTCTATTTTTGCTTATTTGTCACATTTGTTTCATATCATCAGACTAATTTCAATATAAGATAAAGACAACATGAGTAAACACAAAATGCACCTTTTAAATGATCATACCATTTCCTGAAGATAAAGATTTTTTTAAATCCTATATCACCCATTTGAAAAAGTAATTGCCCCCTTAGCTAAAATCAACCAGTTAACTAAATTCAATTGACTGTTGGGTTTTATTTCACTAGCCACACCCAGGCATGATTAGTGCCAGACCTGTTGAATCTAAACATGATTTAATTAGAACCTGGCAATGTGAAGGAGGTTAGAAAGTCTCAAAAAGCAGCACATGATTCCACATTCTAAAGAGATTTGAATACTGATGTGAAACAAAGTCACTGAAATCTACCAGTCTGGAAAGGGTTACAAAGCTATTGCTGAGGATCTGGGACTCCAGTGGACCACAGTGAGAGCCATTATCCACAAATGGAGACAAGTTTGAACAGTGGTGAACCTTCCCAGGAGTGGCTGGCTTACCAAAATATCACCCAGAGCCCATCAATAAGGTCACAAAAGAACCTAGATGAATCTCTAAACACCTGCAGGCCTCCCTTACCTCAGTTACAATCAATGTACACGGTTCCACAATAAGAAAGACACGGGGCAAAAATGGCATCCATGGGAGCACTGCAAGGCTCAAAACACTGCTGACCAAAAGGAACACAAAGGCTCGTCTCACATCTGCCAAAAAAACATCTAGATCACCAAAACTTTTGGGATAATATTCTGTGGACTGATGAGTCAAAGATGGAACATTTTGGAAGAGATGGCTCCTGTTATATCTGGTATAATGCTAACACTGTATTCCACCATACCTATAGTCAAGCTTGGTGGTAGTAGTGTGATGTTGTGATGTTCTGGGGCTGCTTTGCTTGTGCAGGAGCTAGATGACATGATAACTGATGGAACCATAAATTCTGCTCTCTGTCAGAAAATCCTGAAGGAGAATGTCCACCTGTCAGTTTGTGACCTAAAGCTCAAGCACAGTTGGGTTATACAGCAGGACAAAGATCTGAAGAACACAAGCAAGGTCCACCTCTGAATGGCTTAAAAGAAACAGAATGAAGATTTTGGAGAGTCCGAGTCAAAGTTCTGACTCATATCTCATTGAGATGCTGTGGAAATACCTTAAATGGGCAGTTCATGCTCACAAACCACATGTATGTATGTAGCTGAAATAAAACAATTATGCAGAGAAAAGAGAGGCAATATTCCTCCATGGCAATGTAAAAGACTCATCACAAGTTATCACAAACATTTGATTGCAGAGGGTGGCACAACCAGATATTAGGTTTTGGGTGGGCAATTACTTTTTTACATGAGTGATATAGGTTTTGAATCAATCTTTATCTTCAGTAAATAGAATTTTAAACCTGCATTTTGTGTTTACTCATGTTGTCTGTATCTTATATCAATATGAATTGGATGATCTGAAACATTTCAATGTGCCAAATTAGCAGAAATAGAAGAAATTGGGAAGGGGCAAATAAATAAGTCAAGGCACTGTAAAATTTTCCTTATTGGGTTGTCGTCATATCAGGACAAGTAACAAGTATTTGCTGGTATTAACATATTAGTCTTTTCTAATCCATTAGTGGAGAATGTTGATAGATATTCTTATGGGATAATGCTTCTTCCTTTTTGCTCAGGAAATCATATGGGGTGTGTGAGTGCTGACACTAGCGGTTTTCCATTGGTAGTCAGCCACACTGGGATGGTATTACTCTAGCTAGCTAAAGCAAAAAGGAAGAAGATGTTTGCGTAGGTATATACAAAACAACCTAAAGGGAAACTGTGTGTGTGTGTGTGTGTGTGTATGAAAGAGAGAGAGTGAGAGAGAGAGAGAGAGAGAGAGCAATAGACAATTGCTTAGCATCATTTTTGATATTTTGATCTGACCCTGCACACCTCTAGACTTTTTCATTTTTTCACAGGAGCAGAAAATTGGCAGACATTAAAATTCCACTCATCAAGGGTGGAGTGCTGGTTCAATGGGCTGAGAACAAACAAGCACAGGGAGTGATAAATGGCCCACACATCTGTGCCCGTCCGCTCCATATAACCTGGGCATTAATTACCACAATTGGTATTGCACACTAATCAATAATTGCATTCTCAGAGCTAGACACAGTGGACAAGTATGGCCATTGATGACCGTACCTATTAAATCTGGCTCTTTTGGATGCAACAACAAAGGCTTATGTCAGCAAGTCCATGAGATAGAATAACCCAAACCTAACAAAGGGCATATGAAAGAACGACATATTACTTTATCTGATTTCTTTTAAAATGACAAATTTTCTTCACATCCAATTTAGTGGTAGGCAATGATTTACCACAGGTTTGCATGTGCAACAAAATGGGAATACTTAATTAAAACAAAGTCTTCCCAGTGAGCAAAATATCACATCTTTGCTGTTCTGCACATTTGACTTAATGAATATGTAATTTCCAGCAAAATAGCTCACAGGTTGGCGTGTACTTTATATAATCTAGGACCTGCTGTGTGAAAGCAATTGCATAGGCAAATTAATATGGGCAAGTATTTAATTTGTGAAATATTTATATTTAAAGACAACATCATATACTATGGTTTATTTAAAAAACATTGAACATGCCATAGTACCTCAAAATAATGAGGCATTAAAAAAAAAATCTAAATTGCATTATTACTGCTACATTAATAAAAATTGGTTTTATATTTAATATTCACTGTATGTTTGCACCTGCAGTGCCAGAAGCTTTTAAAATGGGTCCATGAACCTAACACATGCTGGGACATTTTATGGGTTTTATTTTGTTTTCATGTTGTATTTAAATTTTTTGTAGAGCTGGATTTTAATCTTCTGCCATTGTCTTTGAGAAAAACTCCCTACTTACAAAAACAAACAAACATACAAACAAATGCTAGCTAGCTAGCTAGCTAGATAGACAGACAAGGGTAGAGACACCTGACACTATCCAGAGTCTACACTGTGTAATTCTTTTCAGATCTATAAAAAATAAAGATACACCAATTGTTCACATGAGCTTCATTACTCATTACTGCCAGTGGCTTGCGGATTCCCACCTTTCAGGCCAAACCCATTCTCCTCTCCTCTGTGTGACTTTGCTGTAATGTCCAGGAGCACAGCAGAATACCTCCGAGGACAGTGCCTTGGACCCTTGACTTTGGCCACAATTCAATCCATCTGCCACCGTCTTCTTTCCTTCACCTTGCTACGCTGATTCATGCAAAATGTTCGTCCCTTTCCTCCAGCTAGCAGGATTAGTTTGGCGGTCACTGAATTTAATCATAGAATGTCATGCAAAGTATCCCCTTGTCATTGTTTAATGTAAATATCCTACCTATTGTTTTTTTGCACTGAGTTACTTTAAATTCCCTGTGTGATTTAGAACATATGCATACTTCTGACTTTGTGACTTCTGTAGTGAAGCTCATGAAGAGCAGATGTTAGCAGATGGGGATAATCTATTCTTCTTAGATGAGTGTGCTTCTGCTGGTGTCAGTTAATGTACTCATACTGTATGCACAGAGCTCTAATGAAAGCAAAACAAATCAAGTAAATTACGTTCAGCTCGGTTCAGTTTTTAAAATTTTATTTTTATTTCTATATTGCTTTTAGTGATATTGTCACATAGCAGCTTTACAGAAATCAGGATGTAGAGATATAGCTCACTAATAAGCAAGCCAAAGGTGATTGTGGCAAGGAAAATTTACATGAGGAAGAAGCTTTGTGAGGAAGCAGACTCTTCTTTTTCTGAGTGGCACTAGATTGTGGGATTATAAATCATTATATTGTACAGGTGTTAGAGAGTAAAGCACATTGTGAATAAGAATCCTGGGGTCAGCAAATCTTTAGGGTATCCATATGGGACCATACATAACTGCAGAAGCTCTGAGCAGAAGTGTGTCAGGATCTGAAACAAATTCATACATACTGTACTCTTTTATTATACTTCTGATATGTGTTTTGCAAGAAATAAAAACAAGAGCATTTCCATTGATTTATTGATAAATAAAGACACAAGAAAAGCTATTGAGCATTAAGACACACCATTATAACAACCTTTTAAAAACCTTTGAAATGACTTGTGTGTACTGTTAGAAAATATATACCGAGGGATGCATACAGCATACACCCAGTGAATAACCTTAAATATAAATAGTTTTCCCATAGATGTCTGTACACTGATACAGCTCTAAAGATTCTGAACCTTGCCAAGCACACAAAAACCTTCCCAACCTCAGCTAGAAGCAGCTATTATGTACATTAAACAGATCCCTTAGATGAGGAATGGCCAACTCCAATCCAGTTGGGCCACAGTCCAACATGGTTTGGTAATTTCCCTGCTGTAACACATCTAATCAATCTGTTAATAAAATTGAGTGAAATGGAAACAAAAAATTGTGCTTGGCTCTAGACCCAAATAACTGGAGTAAAACACTGCTAACTTTCGTTATTTGTAATCAGTGTGTAATGTCTTGGTTAAGTATAGAATCTAGTGTTGTGTTTTATGTATAAAGCGTTTAATGTATTTGAACTTGCAGGAAGTAAAAGAATTATGTGCAGTGTTCTGCACCTAAATGTTTGAAATGAAAGTGTGCAATGTTCTGAGCACAGATGCAGCAAATTACAGGCTGGCTTTTTATTTAGAGAAATGCAATACCGGCATGATTTTGTTTGCAAAAAAAGTTTTGCTCACCCCGATTTTAAAAAGCCAAACTTTATCCTTATAATATTAAATACCTCCGTGCTCTGTTTTCACACAACAAGGCTTATTTCATCTCCCTATCCAGCTCCATTCCTAATACACCTAAGAACACTGTGGAGGGGGTGGGGAGCTGAAATGTTACAGCTCAGTGGTCATGAAGAAAAAGCAAAATTCATATGTGCAGGCATGAATCAAGCACTGAAACCACCATGTTGTTATTCACTAAGACACTAAAACACCGGCACAGTCTGCAAGTGTATCTCTACACAGAACTCGCCATATGTTTAGTGCCAATATGACTTCATGGTTGCCCGAGTGGAAAATAGCACAGAGGCCGTATAAAGCACTTGGAGATTACAGTCTTTTAGATAAATAATTTTCAGCAAGTAAGGAATATGGGAAAGGAGAGAGGAAAAAGGAAGAAAAAAGAATTATAAGAAGAAAAAGATGAGATAATGCATACTATTTCATGATAACTTAATGCCAACTTAATATTTCATAAGAACTTAATGCCATGGGTCCAGCCAATGTCCATCCAGTTTTTCAACATGTTACAACTGCTTCTAAATGATTTCTTTAACACAATGATGTTACCCATCAGTAACTCAGTGTTAACTTTAGTATCACCATTAGACACCATTAATATTGTACACAAAAACATTTTGTGTAATCCATTGACACACCAATGAATGAATCTACAGACTGGGCAGGAAAGAATTCACCACCAGGCTTTACTTCATATGTGATGTGGTTGTTGTTTAATTTTCTTATGACACTCAGTGGCTGTTGTTTTTGGTTCTACCAGAGTATAAAAATCCACTTCAAGCCATATGTTAACAGCACATAATATGAATGGAAAAAAATGTAAACTTATTTACTGATTTTTTTTTTTTTTCGGAGAGAGTGAGGGCCCCTCAAGCTCATTTTTGCTAGCCTGACCTTCATAAACTTAATGGTGTGCACCAAAGGTGAGCCCCACTTGTAGCATGTCCTGAAAGCCTCTAATATGTGTTTGTTTTTAATAGCCTTCTGAGGACTACTACAGGAGATACATTTACCAAATGTGTGTTCTGGCCTTCTAACTGGAACATTTAGGGTCAAAGGAAATGGAAAGTAGTTATTTGGACTGACATTTTGTAGAAAGCTAATATGAATAGTATTTATACAAAGAGTGCCCTATTAGGCTATTAGGACAGGTTAATGGGCTAGTTACACTTTTAACACTGGGCTTGGTGTAGATTTGAGTCAATGATAACTAATGGATGGATGACAATAGATGTGTTTCTCATGGAGTTTATGCCTAGTCACAAATGTAACATAGAGGTTCACAGACCTGCTACTTATAGCATACTGTATATACTACCTATACTGTATGTGAGCAGATATAATAAGCATTTGTGCAACATTGAGCCTGTGTATATGGACATGAAACCTAGATGATACCTAAATAATATCTAGATAAAACCTAAATTTTATACCAAATTTATACTCATTTGTTGTAAGGTTCCCTTTTGCTAGACCACTCCACTGATTTCCCTTCAACTGGTCCAAGAGTGCTCACCAATAATGCGTCATCAATCATTGGATAAGCAATGTCCCCTTATTATTATCAAGTTAAGTATTCTACCTCCTCATGCAACATTGCAACAATCGATCTTATATTTTGATCCTGGTCTATGGATCTGCCAGAAATGCATATGTAGTGCAATTTTGCAACTAGGACCAGTAATTTGTGACCACAAACCATAACAAATAACTGTAAGCACTTTGCTTCACCCTCCGATGCATGACTTTGATTAAGATAGATTTTGTGTGATGTCATGTAACAAAGTAATTAATCATTTTTTTAAAAATGAGTTTTCTATTGTCATAGCAGTGATAAGTGTTTGTGGTGGGTGATGGCAGGCCTACGTCCTTGCTTAAGTAGTGGATGGATGGTACGTGTAGAATTTTGCTGATACTCCTGCTATTAATGCACTTCACAAAGCTCACTTTGTTGGGCAAATTGCAATTAAAACTGAAATCTGTCATTTGTTAATTTACTTGAACCTTTATTCTACAGACAAAAGACTTTCAGTTTTTTCAATGATGAACTTAATTCTATTTGTTAAATATAAACAAATTTAGAAATTGATGCCTGCAACACACTCAAAAACAGTTGGGACAGAGACACATTTACCGCTGGGTCACATCACCTTTTCTTTTAATTATACTTTTTTATTCATTTGGGAATTGAAGATACTAATTACAATAGTCTTGCAAGTGGAATATTTGCCTATTCTTGATGTGTACAAGACATTTTTAGAAACTTTTCTGGAGTTGGGGCTTGTAAATCACAGCACCATGAAATGCTGTTAAGCTGGGTGTAGATTTGCAGTTTAGTCACTAATTTGTGTCATTATAAAAGACAGTCTCAAGAGGAACAAAGGACTTTGTGCTTGAGGTTTAATATAATATATAAAGAAAAGTAAAAAAAAATAGATTTGCCGGAAAGTAAGCCATTAAAATGAGCTGATGCTAGTGTGATGTTCTTGTTCTCTAGTAAACAAAGAGCCTCCCTGGGGATGAAATACAGGGCTAACATCTGGCTAGACCAGCCATATATGTCCACTCTGAGCTCTTTTAAAGAACTAATTAGTGAGAGAGGATAAAGCAAAGGACCAATAGGTCCTAGGGAGGTATAGGGAGGTATGCTTCACTTAAATTTTTGATCACTTTTGCTCTGTACACTGCATACGCCTCCACAGGAGTGCTCAAATAAAGTTGACTAATGTCAATGGGTATTGACAATGGGTACATGAGAGATTATGGGAGGTGACTAAAGTGGAAAAACAAAGTTATCCCTGACATTGCACCTTCCAGCTCTTATACCATGCTGTTTTAAATGAATAGAAAGCCTATGATAATTGGAGAGGTCATGAAAGTCTCAGAAATGGTTATCTTTTAAAAGGAGTACTGGAAAAACACCACTTGGAGGAAACAATAATTTGTTGTGTCCTTTGCTAAACCAAATGAATAGAAACTGAACCAAGCAGGCAATAAAGAGTTCCATTTTTTTACTTACATTTGACCTTTTTCTCAAGTTAATTTCTACCCTAAGGCCTACAATTCAGAACTAAGAATGAACTATACATGAACCCACAGCCTGACTGTTTGTGCTTGGATTTTAATGCTTTAATATATTAGCTCATTTTCTCATACAATACTCATTTCCATTTTTGTCAGGCCATGGGCATGCTTTCTGGAATTACAGAATGGTGTTATCAAGAAATGACCTTATCATTATTTAACAGCATGAACCCCTTTGTACATCAAATTTAGCCCTGGAATCATATCTCAGAAGATGTATAATTTGTAAAAAATGTAAAAATTGCCTGCATTAAAGTAGTCACAATCCTACCTGAGTCATGATTGTCTGTTGCCATTCTTACTGAAATATCACTGTAGACAAATTTTCTGATAACTCTGTTTCTCTGTCTGTATTATAGAGATTACCCAGTAGTATTAAAGCCATTAGATGCTGTTTGGTGAAGGGAGAGGACAGAGGCTAATTTGGGTAATTGGGTTGTCAGCAATAGAGGCCCCATGTCTGATGACATGTCCTACCGGGAAGTGGACGCTGAAGTGACAAGAGCTCTGTGAGGGGTGATCAGAGCACCTGAGTAAGTCATCAGAGCACAGCAGGGCGGGTGGGCACAGATTTTGTAGTTAACAGATGTCTTTGAGGGAGCAGAGGATGACAACAAAAGGATGATTGGACAGATTGAAATAAACAGTCTTCCCTTGGAGAATCATGTTCAAGGGGTGAGAACTGAGGGTGAGTGACTGCAGGTCTTCTTATGCAACATTTTACCATTACATAATGCTGCTGTTCACAACTTTGGTCCCTTAGTGTCTCCTAGCTCTACATAAACTTCCTGACATGCAGTGGATGGGTTTTGAGAAAGGAGAACATAAACTACAGACCAGACATACTCCAGTACAAAGCATACCAATACACAAACATAATACACTGAAGTACCAGAAAAACTG
>JAOUQY010000044.1:9355729-9368858 GCA_028566355.1 Doras micropoeus | reverse complement strand
AAGAACTTGACTGGCCTGCACAGAGTCCTGACCTCAACCCGATAGAACACCTTTGGTATGAATTAGAGTGGAGACTGCGAGCCAGGCCTTCTCATCCAACATCAATGTCTGACCTCACAAATGTGCTTCTGGAAGAATGATCAAAAATTCCCATAAACACCCTAAACCTTGTGGAATTATTATGGATTAAGAATGGGTTGTCACTCAAGTTCATATGTGTGTGAAGGCAGGTGAGAGAATATTTTTGGCAATATAGTGTATGTCTCTTGACATGCAATGAATATAAAATATGACCGTTTACCTTTTTCAAATTAAATTATGAAAAATATGAACTTTTTCCACTATATAAAATTTTTTGAGATGCACTAGTAATCGTTCATAAGTTTCAAAAATGTTGAAATAAAAACTTTATATTTACAGGTTACAAACCTCTCTATGTAACATATAACATAACATAATATCCACAATATATATTACAGTGGCCAAATGGCATGCCACTTAAAATGTTGCTGCCACAAAGAATTGTGGGACAGCATTATCTTCTTTCCTTTTATTAAGGATGCTAAAGTATACCCTATGCTAAAGGAGATGAGAAAAGAAGCACTGAAGCACCTTTCCTTAGCATTTAGAGGATTCAACCAGCTGATGGCTGCCACTTAGATACTTTCTGGTCTTTTCACTCAGTCAGGAACCTCCCTAATCAAAAAGATTATTTGGATGCAGTCAACATGATTTAGCATTTTTTTATTATTATTGTGCCAATAATTTTGGAGGGCACTGTATCACCTCAGTGGGCGTGATTAAAGTAGCTTTTTAATTTCTCATTATTTCATGAGCTTATCTCACTGCCCAGCTTACTGCTGCCCACAACAAAACAGAAGCCAAACAGGCACCCTTGCAATCTCCCCTTGCAGACACACTCTCCCCTCTATGGACTCTTTTATCTATGGACTCCTTTATCTTTATCAACAAGTTTGAACTTTTCTATTACCTTTCCTTACAGTGTATCTTATTTGACACTGAATTTAGTTTGTTTGGCATTTCACTCTTCTCCTTATGGACAGGTAGGGAAGAAATTATTTGTCAGAATGAATGTCATCTAATTTAGCTTTGCTAAGTTGGTGTTGTGATAGAATCTCTCTGACTGGATTTAACCAGAGTTTGCCTTTCAAATATATCGTACAGCAGGGAGCCGTCTTATGATCTCAATCTACTAAGAGCTGATTTCTCCCCGTTGCTTTCGCTCCCTCCCTTTCTTCCTCTTTTTCTCCCTTCTGTATTTTATTACATATGCAAGCCGTTTGACTAATGCACTTTAGTCCTGGCTGGCTGCCACATGCCAATTTATAACACGATAGCTCGACCCACTCCATGCATACCAAGTAATGTCGATTTTTTTTGTATTGGTTTATGAGCATGGCTCCCCTTCCCACACAAACGCTATTTCTCTCTGCTTCCTAGTGCACTAAAGAAATCGGTAGAAATGAAGAAAAGCAGATGTGGATTAAAGAGGCTGTGATGTGGTTTGAAAATAGCCCAAAAATTTTGCTATGTAAAAAAATACATGGGATGTTTATTATTTATAACACTAGAGGTAAAAATAAGAAAGACATCCCTCTAAACTGTTTGGCAGTGTGGTCTAGATATTAATGTGCATTTGCCTAGACAGTACATAGCAGTTACTTTACAGTTAGCATGTCCACAGGAACACGATTTGTGTTAGCATAACACTAGGCACTGGTCAATCAAACTATAAATTACCTGAACAAAGTTACTGAATATCCAGATAACATATGATTATTTTATCCTTGTTTGTTTAATTACTGCAGATTACTAGCGAAGATCTGATGTCATACTATGGAAACATCCAGCGCCTCTTGAAAAGTTATTAAATTGTCCTCATTCTACAGCAGCAAGTACGCTTTAAGAGGAAACAGAGAAAAAATGCTAAAATAAATGGAAGTGAGAGATTCAGACAACTCTCAATTGTGGAAATGTCACCAGTAAGTGTTGTTGCATTTCTTATGATAATGTTTAATAATGAAAACCCCACCTATTTTTTTTTTTTTTTACATTGTCTGTTTTTTGATAGTGTGAAAATGTCAGCATTTTTTCTTTTCCCCATGTGCTTTACTGCTCTACTAGAGCAGATGAATTTAAATAGCAGTCTGTTAGTTAAATGGATGGTCTTTACATGCCGCTGTCACTACATTGCAGCATCAGGGCTTGAATTGTATCTTGATGTCAGCTTGATCTTCTCTGCATTTTTCAGCTCTGATTCTGATTCAGCTCTGATAGAGATGTACCACTATCAGAATTGTTTTCAATTTTCCCATACTGATTGGAATTCTGATTTCTGATGTGTTGATTCTAACTGGCTTTGACATAACGACTCAATAGGTCAAATCCTGAATACGAGTTTGAATTCTGAGAATGCCATAGCCATAGGTTTGTAATATCTGTGGCCAAGAGCCAAGACAGTAAAAGTGGCCATGCTTTATGGGTGGGAGAGCCAGTATTCTCTCTCTCTCTCTCTCTCTCTCTCTCTCTCTCACACACACACACACAGTGTCAATTATACACTGCTTTTGTATGCAGAACAGGCTTTTTACTGTGTGTTATGCCACCCTATGACGCAGCATGAGCAGCAGTTTGAAAAGACAGCTGACTTTACATATCTCAGAGAAAGTAGGCATTAGCCTTCACCCTACCTGGTTGGTAGCGGTAATATGACAGGGAAGAGCTGGCTGGTGGATAGGATTCAGTAGGTGAATTAAGGAGACAAACTGGGAAAAATACAAAAACATGTACTTTTCATTTGTTTCTGAAATATAAAATAGTAATAAATAAAATGACCAGTGTTTAACAATTTAATATTCAACCATGACAAAGCATAACTTCACAAACAAAAGAAAAACAACAATTGTACAGTACTTTGTACAGTGTTTGTAAATGCTTGTCAGTTGAAATCATTTTACCACTAAATCATTTTACCAGAAAAAGCAGCACTCCTGCTGAGTCCACTAGCATCTTGTTAGCCTGTTCATCCAAAATAAGAAAAGCTGAACTGAAAGGTCGTTTGTTCTCAGTAATAATGCATGGGGCACAAAGAGTAACCAGCGAAGGAAATTGGGTCTGGCTGGTTCTCCAAAACTTCACTGCATTGCTTGAACAAGGAACTGTTGGCTCAGAAACATGTGCATGTACCTGATCTGCAGTATTCAAACTCTCACTAAACTCACACTGTCACACTTATAGAATTTCATCAGATAATCCACCAAGACGGTTGTTCTCGGGTTTTCCAGAATCTAAATGTGTATTTTTTTTTTAACTATCTCACAGTGACAAGCTTTTTTCCTCACTATCTTTTCAACCACTTGTGTCAAAGTTATCTTTGCCTGTTGCAAGGTGTCTGAGCTTGTGACATGCCTAAAGTAATACAGTGATAAAGTCGACTATACTGTATAGACCTAAGGCACATGGACAAATTGGTAATTGCTTAAACTGCTTAGTGAAAAATAACAGGTTTCATTTTGTTGTTTCATAATAAATTGTTCATAAAAAATGAGTAACGTTAACATTACAAAGTTTGCAGCAAGCATTTTTGCTGGTCTCAAGCTTGAAATAATTTCAAATTCAATTTCAAAGATATGTTCCTGGCTTCAACTGAGCATGTATCAAAAATGACATTGATATGTTCTGTTGCCAGTGCTAAGGTCAATACATAGGGCTCATACAGTTTTTACTGTTAGGCATGTCTTCCCATTCAGTAATTTCCTTTATATCCTGTATGTGGAATTCTGATTATGTATATGAATAATCTAACACTTTACCATTCTAGAAAATACATAAATGTTATACTTTTTAATTTATACTGAAGCAATGACAAGCTAAATGTCAGTCCTATTTTAAAAATAAATAAATAAATAAACAAGGCAAAGACAGATTATCAGATAATTCAACTAATTAATTTGCTAATCAAGACTCTTGATTAACAACAGGGGGAAATCAATACTTCAAGATGCCTGTTGCCAGGAGCATTTTCTAGTTTTTTCATTAGTAAGGATTAGAATAAAAACATGTAGAAACCACTGTGGTACATCTGAGGCTAATGAGTTTTAGAGAGCCATGCAAACTATGTAGCACAAAACACTGCCTTCCAGTGTTGCCTCTAATCTCCACCTGATCCAACCATGTGGCAGAAATAGAGCAATGTGAACTCGACAATAGTGGCACTCTGAGAGAAGAGCTGCCATAATTATAAGCACTCTTTCACATGGAACATGATGGCAAGGACAAGAGTCTCTGATGGCCATTGAGCAGAGGAGTGTGGGTGGAAGGTTGGGGGGTGTGGTTGCCTCAAAACACACCAGCAGGGAAAAGGTTATGATGCTAAACATAGGGACTGGCAATGCAGTGGTGAGAGGAAGATGGTTGCTAGGATGACTAAGAACATTCAGGTCACAAAGGTTAGTAGACGGTATTATTAAATGAAGAGTTTCTCAGAATAAGATTGTTTCATTGTTCTCAGGAACCGGTGCTGTCACCTTTTTACCTTCGCAATTCCCTGGAAGTAACTGCTGCTACATAAAGCTTGAATAATTGGTAGTGTCTCACTGAGAAAGAGAAATGTATCTAAGTAACAGCAAGACACAGACTAATAAATAAACAGAGAGAGCTTGTGTTCTTAGGGTGATAGGTGGAGACGGATATCGCTGATAAAGAGTGCTGGGTCGCACCCAGTGCTGAGTCGTTGGCTTTTCCTGGCAGAGGCATTTGTTAAAAGTTAATGCCAGCCTTTTTCAGGTTTTGATGGATGGTTGTGATCCGCATCAGTCTTTTTTCCCCCCATGAGGACACAGGAGCTATGCAAACACAGCACCTGGCAGCCTCCTCCAGGCAAGAAGGCTGAAGAAAAACATCTCTGTGGGTTTCATCCTCAGCCCCCGTGTTGGGTCTCATGGCATTTGGATGATTTTTAGATGAGAAAAAACTAGTAGGAGAGGAGACTGTGCTTAGAATTATACACCTACATCAAACTTCCATTAAAGTCATTATATGAAATAATGTTGTCTTAATACTCTCAAGCAATTTCTCTTTAACCATTTACATCTAATATTCATAAAAGTGCCAAGGACAATTGAAAAGAAGGCAAGAGCATCATAAAAGTCTAATTAGAGAGGACCATGTTATAAATGGATTTACAGAATTAAATGCAATAAAGGGTTAAGAGCTGTGGCTATTAATATGATTCTTCCAGCTAAATGTGGCCCTCTGGCCTCAGGGGTGAACATGGGTATGTCTACTGTAAAGAGCTGATACATGTCTGCCATTATTTCCCAGTGGGTTCATGTGCATAGAGGATGGAGCGAACTGGAGTGTGTAAGTATTTAAAACCATGTGTCACAGATGACACTGACTGTGTGCAGTATCTCCAGGGATAGAACAGGGGATACTCTCTAGAGAGTATTATATTTTCTGCTTTGCTATTCTCCAGCTGTGCCAAAAAAAGAAGAGCATTAATGTTCACCAGGGTGCACACTCAGGGAGTAGCCTATTATGTATAGCACAATTGGGAGACGTGTATATAAGTATGAATGTGGAATGGTTATGGGAAATACCCAATTAATATTCTTTCAATTCATATTTGATGATCACTGAAACAGTCTATATGTAATCTATAACATGTTACAGTTGTAGACTGTGAGACATGCTATACTTACTCTTATATAACACTCTGAAAAATGTGTTCCTTAAATAATGTTTAGAGGTTATTTGCCTTTGAAACCCTTTCCATAGGGAAACAAATGGTTGTAGGGTTCTTAATAGATCCAGTAAGGGTATTGCCAGAGGGACAAACTGAAGGACACATAAGAGATTTAGGATTTTTTTTTTAAGTCTCTGGATATAAATTCTCTGCAACAAACGATTTTATATAATCAGGATAGCATTACTTATTATTTTTCACATCAACTTCCAGCGCTGCCAATAGAGAACAGATCTCTACAATGCTAGGACAGTTCACATCCAGATTTACTTCCTGTTTCTACCATATACATACTGTACATGTACTGTACATCCCAGTGTCTTTGTAAAGCTTTGCGGACTATTCTTATTGTGTTTCCCTTGCTTTATTAATATATTTAAATTGGATTGTTATATTTGAAAATGTTTTCGCAAGATGTTTTTTTATTTTTATCTTTTTTGTTGTTTTTGCTTGCCCATGGCTTGCCATGAAATTGAACAATTAATAATATTTAAACTATACTTTCAAAATGCCTATCTGGTTGCCACGTATAAGCCGAACGATGAAGTTGATGAAGTTTGTGTTTTCCCCTCCATCTTTGAACGAAGGGCACATTAGCCAATAGAAATTAAACGCACAACCAGCAGGATGCACATGCCCAAGAAATTGAAGCAGCGGTTAGTGACACTGGCAAACAGGAAAGTAAGTAGCCTAATTACTTGTTCTCCAATAACTGCCAGTTTAAATTAAAATATGAACCGTTATATTACCGGATGTGACACTTGCATCATAGAGAGACAGTTACTCCATGACATTGAGAGAGGGTGAGTTTAATTTGTGTTTTAAAGCAGTCAGCTTAACTCTCACTTGTTTGCTTGTTGTCACACTATAGTTAGGCCTGCAGTATTACAAATCATTGGGAAATTTTGCACTGGCATAGTAGCCAGCCAGCAATATACTGCTCTGATCCTGAGGGTCACATTTTAGCCAAGGTTATGCTGTACTTGTTCTAACACCTTGATTTAACATCTTCATCCATGTACTTTGTATTTTAAATTTGACCACCTGAGCACCTATAAGGGCTCTGCACAGCCCTGGTCTGCTTACACTCAGTTACACACCATTGCTGTATAACTGATCACACTTTTATTCTTTTTATTACTAAACTGGATGCTAGCTAGATGGCAAAGCTGATAGCAGACATTAGCAGACATTTTGTTTCTATATTCTTGAAAACAGAGTGGAGAATTTTAGCAATTGTAGCACAAAAATACATCTGGTACTTGTAGTGCTGACCATCCACAGCATTCACATTTATTCATATCTAGAATTACTGATCTCTATATATTTTTACAATACAAAATATAGCACTTTAATGTTTGTTTTTTTGGCTGCAGTATACTGTAGTTACATTAGGGGTGTTCTGCTATGTGTTAGTATACATTTTAATGTGTAGATGCAAGTTTGAAAGCATAAACATCTATGCAGACATTATGGACATACACAAATAAATATTCTGTTCAAACATACAGAAAATGGGCTTCAGTTTTCATGCTAGATATAAATGAGGCCAAAGGTCAACTTTCATCTCTGTGTGTGTGTATTTATGTGTGCACACGTGTGTCTGTTGCAATCTTTCTGAAAAGACAGTTGCCGGCAGATCTAAGGCCTCACTGCCAACCTTACTGACTACACACACACACACACACACACACACACACACAGTCCACTAATCACATGCTAATGGACTTTCCACCCCTCGCATCAGCCGTCTCAAACTATTAAGGGAGAGTGTGTTGTGGGGTTTGGCAGGAAGAGGGCAGAGAGAGGTTCGTCTACACACCTTACAGATGCTCCCTGTCTAAGCCGACCTCTTTCACATCACACAGTTACTCACAGTGCTCAAAACCTACTGAAAAAGAGTCAGCTTAGGGCCTGCTTTATTTCCTTTACACTGTTATGCATTTGGATTTCTTTCCTATGTACTTAAAACAATTTGAGATGAATGTGTAAAAGGCTTTTGTTTTTCGAATGCATGGTTTAGCATTACTGCAGAAGAACAATGATCAATGTGGTGTAGTTTTGTGCAAACTTTTAGGTCAAGCTGAAGAAAACCATAACTTAGGCAAAGAAAATGATTTAACTTGCAACAAAGGAGATGTAAAGTTAATGTTAAGTAAACCTAACTCAATTTCAAGTATCTTTCCCAAATATACTTTATGTAGTAAGTACACTAATAACAATGTACTAGCAGTATACTATACACATACTAGTTCAGTACTTCTTGAGACTAAATTGGCCCACATTTTAGTATATCAAATTATAATATTTAAGTATATTTTAGGTAGTATACATTGGGTACACAGTTAGTTTACATCTAAGTTTTATCTTGTACTGCAACAGTTCTGTTGTGTATACTGTTAGCGTTGTGTATAGTGTTAGTATACTTCTATCCCACATTTTAGTTTATGAAAGTACACCTTTAAGTATATTCTCAGTGAACTACTCGGTTAATAGTTGTTATACTGTAAGTATTCTTGTAAGTTTTCTTTAAGTGAATTTCACATCATACTTGTAGTTTACTATTTATAATTTTTATTACTAAACACTTTATATTTTATTATTACTTTTATTTTTTGCATATGTTTTTGCATTTAAAGTATACTCCTAGGTTTCTATTTTTGTGTATTATTTTTAATACTTAAATTGCACCTGTGACACTTTTGGTTCTAGAATGACAAGGTGGGAGGCAGGCTTGGGATAATTCAGAATATTTTTCTTTGTAAAGAAAAATTCTTCTTGTTCTAGCTTTTTAAACAGCCTCTGCACACACGTGCGCACACGGCTCCGTGTCTCAGTTTGCTCTCTGGAGGCTCTTGTTTCTCCCTTTTTATCCTCGCCATCACTCACTGAAACACAGAACAGAAATTAGACACAATCCCTCACAAGTGCAGATCCTTACCCCTCACCTATCTGAGCTCTCTCCACCATTCACAGCTGGCACTTGGCCATGCCACTGCCATGCTATGAACGCTACTAGTGAACAAGAAGAATATATAAGAATATATTCATTTTATTTATAAATATTGTATCAGATGCCAAAACATTACCAGTTCAAAACAAAATACAACACAGAGTATGAACACAGTATTTAGTATTTGAGCCTCTAAATATATATTCTTCTATATCTCCCAAACACATGAGAAACAACACAGGAGTTCTTGCTATTATTCATCCCAATATGAAAAAAAATCTATTTTACGTATTTTTTGCCTGTGTGTGTATTCTAAGTTTATTTTCTGCATTCACAGTACAAAAATGAACAGAGATTATACTACACACAGAGTCAAAGAGTGCATGGAATCTCTGATTTTTGTTTGTAAGATTCTCTACCACAGGTGTCATAGGGTTTGTTTTATTAATTTATTTCTGAATACATTTTCCTGGTATGCTTCTGATTTCTGTCATCCCTGTTTTTATTTGATTTCAATCCACCAACTTTAAAAGCAGTGTCTGAAGCATGGGAATAAGATTATGATAAGGCGATTACTGACGAATGGAGAAAAAGCAAAATAGAAAATAAAAGGGCTCTTTCAATAAAATGGTGAATATAGAATATTTTTTCTTTGGCTCAGATTTGCTGTCTGCTTCTGTCTGGCCAGGCCTCCTCACCTAAACTGAATTTATTGTTTCATTTACCTGAATGACAAAGCAATTTTTGCTCAGGTTCAGGCCTCGTTATTGAGATACAAGAGAGCAGATGGAGGCCAGGCTTTTTACTGAGCCATCCCAAATTGACTGTGATTCCTGGTATTTGACTTCCTTGGAGAAACAAGTCTGAACTGTTTGTTGGTGACTTTCACCCACTCAGTGCCACAGGCTTTTCAATGTGGATACAAGAAGCATTGTGAAGGAACCACAAAGTGAATTTAATTTAAAGGCAATGTAAAAGTCAAAGAATAGAGATTACACTATAACCTCAGAGAAAACATGCAGATGTTTTTGTAACATGTATACAATATTTGTGTGTAGTCCTAAGAAAATTCTGCAGTTAAATTCTGGATAATGTAAAAAAAGCTTGACAAGGCAAATTAGGATGCAAGGGCAGGTTAAATTCTTAATTCAAAAGTGCAAGTAAAAATACACAAAGACACAAGACACAATCCATGAAGATTGGCTATGGTACATAAACTGACTTTGTGCCATAGCAAAAATATTCAGTTTATTTTATAATCAGATAAATTGTCCATCATGCACCTACACTGACGTATGAAAATAGTGAAAAGCCCTTTTGAGCTCCTACGGTGAGCCAAGAAATAAATATGAAAAAATATGTTTCTGAGTTGGATCAAGTGAATAAGAGTGAAAAGTAAAAGGATGGAGGAGACTGAATGGATAATCTACACTTTATTAATAAGCATCAATTCAGTATTCAGTTCACTTACAAATGAATTCAGCCTGTAAATAAGTTCACTAGATAGATAGATAGATAGATAGATAGATAGATAGATAGATCATGGAAGACATGTTTAGCGTTTCCTATATGAGACTCGATCAACTACATCCAAGTAATAAAAAATAAATAAATAAATAAATAAACAAGTAAACCTTGAAAGAAATAGAATGACACTTTATTTCTAAGGAAATAATTATGCAGCAAATATATTTTGCAGCACACATTCTAGCATTAAACACATTCTAGGCACCATAGATATATAATGAAGTACCAGAAAAAACTGGTATAGCAGTTAATACTTGCTAGGTCCCCTATGCGATCTTGGAGGGAACGATGCACAGTCCTCATGCTGATGTTTTTTGAGGCCCCAATATTGAATTCTGATGTTGCTCGAGGTGTTGTATGCCTATCGCATGAAACGATTCTTGCCAGCCATTGCTGGTCACGTTCACCCAGAGTCTTTTTACGGCCACACTGCTGTTGTAAGTTTGAGGTTTTGGCAGAATTCTTGTAGTCAAGGTACACCCTTAAAATGCTTGTCTACGTCTGAAACGCTATGACCCATCTCGCAAGCTTCAACTATTAAACTTCATTAAAAAAAAAAAAAAAACATGATAACTTGCCATTCTCATGGTGGAAACTAGAACCTTCCATAGATGGCTATTGCTTTATATATGCACTGGCAGATGCAACCAATGATGTGCACAGGTAGCATTGCTATGTATTTTGATTTTCTGGTACTTCAGTGTATATTTTTAACTGAAGAATATTTTTGGTTTCTGGTGCAAATTTATAGTAGTATTGTTTTCAGGTTTAATAATAAATGGATGGATGGATGGATGGATGGAGGAACAACCTATACATTTTAGAGTAGTATATACAATATTCTGCAAATGCATAAAAATGCTCCAAGAATGTCCCCAGAGCACATACTTCAATTTCAGCAAACTTGTTCCCAGAGGGACATTTATCCTGTGAGATGAGTTTGGTGAAATGTACTGGATTACCTAATGCAGTGGAAAAGGCTAACTTGATGAATTCACCTGAAGATATATTTACTTTTGTACTCATTAACGCATGAGCTTCCACATTCCCACATTTTTACCTGTGGCTACACTACTCTCCAAGTTTATTAAACCCTACTGTATAGTCTTGTAAATGTTGCTTGTAACAAACCATTTTTTCTAGTTCTCTGAACTGTTGCCTCTATGATGCATTTTAATGGTACAGTAGTCAGGCAGTTGGCTGTTTTAAAGCCCATAGCCAATACATATATTCAGAACAATGTCTCAACAGGATAATAACCATTAAGAGCATCTAAAGCTAATCTCTAAAGTGCTAAAGTGCTAGCCGTCCATTTTACTGTGTATAACCAGGAACTACTACAGAACATTCTCAAAGTGGAACCTGATACTTCAGTGGATGAAAAAGTATCAACACGGTCTCACACTAGAATATTTTATAACTATGCCCATGACTCAGTGTGTATGAATAGTTACAAATGTCAAAACAAAAAGGCAGAGATGGTAGGTCAAAGGGGAAACAATCTCTATATGATGATATTCCTGAGTTGCTGTGAGATGGAGTTTATATTGAAGGGTATGTCAGGGGTGTTGGGACAGAATTGGTGGGGAATTATTACACAAACACTCACTGTACATTTTAAAAGCTATATATACACGTGCTCCAGTATTGTTGACCTTGTGTGGACATTTTGCTGGTCCCCATAAGGAAAGTGTTTGTGTGTTTTGTCTTCTTTTTTTTTTTTATAAACACAAATAAAAGACAAGGTTTTGGGTTAGGGTTAGCATTAATTAGCTGCATTAATAATTATGTCAGTGGAAAGTCCTCACAAGTATAGCAAGACAAACATGACTGTGTGTGTGCATCTGAGGAAATGGCTTCAGATTCCTGTTCTTGGCTGACAGGAGTGGAACCTGATGTGATCTTCTGCTGTTGTAACCAGTCTACCACAATGTCAATTTTTTACACATGCTGAGATGCTTTTCTGCTCACTGTGGTTGTAAAAAGTGCTTATTTTTTTTACTATGGCCTTCCTATCAGCTCAGACCTGTCTAGTAATTCTCCTCTGATCTCTCTCGTCAACAAGGTTTTTCAGCATGCAGGCCCTCTGCTCACAGGATATTTCTTTTCTTTTTTTTCTACCATTCTATGTAAGCTCTAGAGACTGTAGTGTGTGAAATTCCCAGGAGATCAGCAATTTCTGAAATACTTAACCCAGTCCATGTAGTACCAACATCTATGCCACAGACTTTTTCTCACAGACTTTTTCTTTATTATAAAGTTGGATGTGTATGTTACCTGAAGCTCTTGAATGAATTTATGCACTGTGCAGCTGCCACATGATTGGCTGATTAGATAGCTGCAGGAGTGTGGAGATGTACAGATGTTCCTAATAATGTGGAGGGTGAGTGTATGTTATATGCCAGCTCAAATATATACACCTTCAGTGTAGGCATGAATGAAGTACATCTATACAATGACACCCAGAGAGAGAGAGAGAGAGAGAGAGACTAAATCCTGAGAATCAGACTGAGAGTCAAAATTATAATATAAAAGGAAATGAATTGCCAGAAGGTCAGAAGTGACTTTCTACTGAACAGGCTAAATGCTAAATTTGTTCTTTAATTTTGTGTGAATACAGTGAATGATAATCAAGTCATTATTTTGCAGAATTTGTATTGTCATCCAGTTGTTGTTTTTTAGCTAGAGAATTCATTATAGCAGGATAGTGACAAATTGGAGTTTTTTCCTCATATTTATGTATTTCAGACTTGGTTATACAGGGTGAAATATATACAGGGGTTGGACAATGAAACTGAAACACCGGTCATTTTGGTGTGGGAGGTTTCATGGCTAAATTGGACCAGCCTGGTGGCCAATCTTCATTAATTGCACATTGCACC
>JAOUQY010000044.1:9157701-9175526 GCA_028566355.1 Doras micropoeus | reverse complement strand
AAAGGAACTCTTAATGCATCAGCATACCAAGAGATTTTGGACAATTTCATGCTCCCAACTTTGTGGGAACAGTTTGGACCCTTCCTGTTCCAACATGACTGCGCACCAGTGCACAATGCAAGGTCCATAATGGACCCATGGATGAGAGAGTTTGTTGTGGAAGAACTTGACTGACCTTCATAGAGACCTGACGTCAACCCAATAGAACACCTTTGGGATAAATTAGAGCGGAGACTGTGAGCCAGGCCTTCCCGTCCACCATCAGTGTCTGAGCTCACAAATGTGCTTCTGAAAAGTGTCAAAAATTCCTATAAACATACACCTAAACCTTGTGGAAAGCCTTCCCAGAACAGTTGAAGCTGTTATAGCTGCAAAGGGTGGGCTGACATCATATTAAACCTTATGGATTAAGAATGGGATGTCACTCAAGTTTATATGTGTGTGAAGAGAAATGAGCAAATACTTTTGGCAATATAGTGTATAAAAGGACAAAGAATAGATTTTCAGTGTTTTCAAACTTAATTCAAACTTAAATCCACTGCATAACCATTGGGCCCTTAGGTGTTTTTGAGAAACCATCATGTTACCGTGATGGACATAGAACTGACAAGTTCTCTGGGCTCGAAGTCATCTGAGATGGACCAAAGACAGTGGAACTGTCATGACATGTGTTCTGTGCTCAGACCGTGTTGATGGATGTTGGATTATAAGTGTGAAAGATGAAAAAAGGCCATCCAGACAGTTTTGTTACCAACAAAAAGTGCAAACACCAGCATCTGTGATGGTCCTTTTGTCTTAGCAAAGTACAAATTTCAGTTCTATTGCATTTTTTAGAAAATGTCCCAATGTTTTTGGAAATGGGGTTTGTAGAGAAAGTGATTATGTGGGAGAGATGACTTTACACATAGGCAGGTGGCTGACTGGCAAGGTACAGATAAGAATGAATGCAAACATACATGAAGAGTGACAGATTAACCTTGACCAAGGACAAAGTACACACAGAACCACAAAACACAATACTTATATATTCACACAGAGGTCCTTTATCTACCCTTACATTTCAACATACTGACTTCATGTGCTTAGATAATGCTAATCTTTAAAAAAAAAAAAGAAAAGACAGAAAAAGAGATATATGAATTTTGAACAAATTAGGTAATGTTCATAGATTTCTTTTGACGCAATCTGAATGAAACAGCCCTGCCCTAGGTTTAGGGTCGAAAACCCCTCATATTAATTGAGGTCATTGAACAGTTCTGGGTGTGAGACAAGGTTTGGTTAGACTTGTGGTCTATATACAAGGCCACAATGGAAATGTATGTATTTGGGGATGTGAAATCTGGAGCCCTGGAAGGGACATGGAGGAAAAATTGATAAAAAAAAAAAATGCATAACATTTGTTAGGTTTTGCAAAACCTTTGCAAGATCCAACAGTACTTTTGCAAAATCTCACAAAGGTTTTGTTGGATCTCACAAAAGGTGTGGGATCTTGCAAAGGTTTTCTAATATCTAGCAAAAGTTATGCAGGATCTCTCAAAAGAACATCTTTTCTTTTACAACCATTGATTTATTCCCCCTCCATGTACCTTCCAGGCTCAATAAAAATCGAACATTATTTAATGTTAATCTGCTGAATCTGTTCTTTCATTCCCTTTTTGTCATTTGTCTCTCTTTAACCCTTCCTCTAACCGTCTCTTCATTTCTGATGACAGCGATGTGAAGCAGCATCTACTAGCATGTAAATATAGCAGCTCGGCAGAAGACAGTGTGCGCAGCTCAGCAGATGGACAGCTGGAGCTATGGAAGCTGGCAAAGCATTGCACCACTCTAGCAGTTCGTCAGTGTTGATTTTAATGTAACACAACATAATATTCTTCATAGTCTTGTTTACTCGCGATCACCCATTCCTACCTCAAATCATGTCCATTACCTTACATATACACAGAGTCGGAAGTTTATAAGGCACACTATATAGTAACTAATAAACTAGGAACTAAGTCTATATAAAATGATTCACATAGCCAGGCCAGAGTTTGCCTCTCTTCCCCTGAGCATTGGTGATAAACACTGTGTGCTTGTCACTCCATCACTGAGCCATTATATTCAATAAATCTGCAGCAGGCTGACAGGAAGCATGAGTGGTTGAGAGCAGCTCTATATTCAGCCCTCTGATCCCACCAATAGCCAGAGAGACAGGACAAACGATTCAGGCCAGCTTTACAACTGGAAATGAAGATTTGGGAGATGCTGTACATCTGAAACTATTTTGCTATCAGAAAAACATTTGACAATTGAACTCTAGAACATTTATCTTAAAAAATCTAAAACAATTTGTTTCACATAATGTCAGGCCATGCTGACAAATAGAGAATGCGATTTAAGCATACATCATCTAATGAGCTGCACTCAAATTTATGTTTATAAAAACACGAAATGGATAGGCTACTGGGTTACTTCCAGTGGTGGAAAGTAACTAAATATGTTTAGGCTTACTCAAGTACTGTACTTAAGTACAATTAAGAGGCACTTTACTTGAGTACTTGTATTGTATGCTATGTTTTACTTCCTCTTTACTTCTACTACATTTCAGAGGAAAATATTATACTTTCTACTCCACTACATTCATTTGACAGCTTTAGTTACTAGTTACGGGAGAGCCAGTGCCTAGCCAGCAGCTTAGGGCGCAAGGCAGGAACAACCCTAGCCAGGGCGCCAATCCATCGTAGGGAAATCCAACACACACACTCACACACTCACCACTTTAGAGACACCAATCAACCTAATGTGCATGTCTTTCGACTGTGGGAGGAAACCAGAGTACCTGGAGTAAACCCACACGGACACGGGGAGGACATGCAGACTCCACACAGAAAGGACCCAGACTGCCCCACCCAGGGATCAAACCCGGGGCCTTCTTGCTCTGAGGTGAGGGTGCTACCCACCGAGCCACCGTGTCGCCCTAAATAAATAATAATAAATACATTTCTTACCTTTTCTTTTTTATTTCTGACATCTTACAAAAAAAATCAGTGTGTTAATGGGTTACATTTCAGATGTCTATGAGCTGTTAAGGGCCCCACCAAATAGTGATTTTTCCCACAAACCTTTTCACATGGTTTCATTTCATTTCAATAAATATCCAAATGATCCAATATCTCACCAAAAATCAAAGATTAAAGAAAAGGTCCAAAGACTGTATATCAGATCCAAATGCTGCATATCAGAACATTGTAATTTCTTCTTTCCTCTCCCATTAATCATCTTTTGATACTACTATAATACTGTATCTAAAGTAGTTCAAACTAACTCCAGTTCCAGCAGCTACAACAGTAACCTGCTGCTTACACACAGATGCTTCAGTATTAATAATCTAATAATAATATATCAGTCAGAGGGACCAAACCATTTTTTTGTTTATTTAATTATGTAATAATTGAACTACAATGCTTTTACTGCTAGTACTTTTACAGTGGCTGCAGGACTTTTACTTGTATTGGAGTACTTTTACTTTGCTGTATTGGCATGTTTACGTCAAGAAAGGGTATGAATGCTTCTTCCATCACTGATTAATTCTGAGCGCAGAATCCCATCAGCAGAGTACTTTCTCTGTGTGACATGGTATTAAGTATTTGTATTTAGTTTCACATGTTTTCAGGGGTAGAAAATACTAAAGTAATAATACCGAGTTACTATACTTTAGTATGAAATATGGAAAACTAGCACTTAAGCATAATTGAGAGTGAGTACTTACAGTATATTCTTACTTAATTTCTTTTAACTTTCTATTCAGTACAGTTTTGGTTGAATACTTCAACATTTAATGTAGTAAGATTTGGACACAGTATCTATGTATACATTCATTTACTTATATGTATTTATGTACTTTTTCCATCCTTTTCTGTTTCCAAGTCTTTATTTTAACCACATACTGCAGTTTGTGTTTTGGGCTTTAAATACACTCCAATTGAATATGTATTAATTTTCTGTATCTCAGTTTCTTTAAATAATTGCACATTAATTTTACAAAAAAAAAAATTCCATTACTTTATTAATTCATCAACTTTTAATAGCAAATTAATGGTTATTTAATTATCAATGTAATTATTGTTTTTTATTAATTATTTATTAATTATATATTATTAATTAAATGAATTATAACAAGCACACATTATGATTTCATGGTATAGATTAAGTATCGAAGGGTTACATTACGATTAACTGTTGGCTCACGGGAAAATAAAATAGGATCTACTGGATCAAGTGTTATTTTATATGGTGCTGAACACTGAGGTCGGAAGCCATATTGCCAAAGAAAATCAGATTTGCTGTGATTCATATATCGTTGTCTTTGTCATTTTTCATTTCAAAATATTTATGTTTGTTACATCGTACTACAATGGACAGCAAAGAAGAAAAAAAAGAACAGTCTGATTCATGAGGCAGCATTTTCTGTCCCATGATCCATCCATCCATCCATCCATTATCTTAACAGCTTATTCCTATTCAGGGTCACGGGAGAGTCGGTGCCTAGCCGGCAGCCTAGGGCGCAAGGCAGGAACAACCCTAGACAGGGTCCCAGTCCATCGTAGGGCACTGTAGCAGGATCTTTTTTATGGTTTTAAAGCTAGTGGTTGTCCACTTATCTTGCCTTGTCACCTCTTCTCAAGAAACATCTGGGAACCTAAGAGGCTTTAATGAACTAAGTACTGGTTATTTACATAATCTGAATGGGGCAGCTAGAAAATCATCTCTAGCACATTTGCAACACATCCCTGAATACAAGTAAATTTCCCTGCATAAATATTGACATGCTGTAACTTTTGGTTGCAAGTCACTGACCTAAGTAACCAACTATGAATATGGACCATACTGTGAGCTTTATGTAAATGCTCTCACATTCATCTTAGTTATTAGGATTATTTTTTGGCTTTGCCCAACAAGTGCACCTAGTTTAAATTATTTGGCTTCCCACATTCCCTATTTAAGGATTGTTTACAACTATCTACTTATCTACTGTACTTACTGTACTGAAGTTAATCTGCCCCTTTAAGTTTATTTTTTTTCTCCTCAATTCCTTGTGAAGTTTTCTGTAACAGTTAAACGGAGGGAGAACAAATTTGCAGTCTATTGATTTAGGGCTTCTTAAACAACATTGCAACAGTCTACATCTGGGGTCAACACACAAGGGCTGCTATGTGTTGTTAAATTGTATTGACCATTCACACAAGATAGTTAAGGGCAAATCAAAAACAAAGATAACACAACCAGATAGCCAACTACAACAAAAGGAGCAATAATTTAGATTTGCAAAGACAAAGGCATGCCTTTGAATTGAGATAAGTGGAAATGTAGCTTACCTCAGACTGTGGTGCTGGGTTTATACTCTTCCCTTGAACTCCATCACAATTCCCTGGAAAAAAAAAATGTTAAGACTAAGTTTACTGTTTAAGTATTTGGGAATTATCTTGGGCATTGTGATCATTTTAATACACAAAGAATTCAGGAAACCCTAAAATGATAAGAAAGTAGCTACTTCTCAAAATAAATTTTGAAACAAAGATATTTATGATTTTTTTTTCCCCAACACAATTAGTCTTTACCTACACCACTTTAATTAATGTAGCCAAGAAATTAGTTCTTTCAAATCAATTAATACAACAGAAATCCACAGCACCATGAAAAACGTATGAAAAATAAAGCATAAAAACACTAGACCTCCCTTCATAGGCAAATGTAAACCCTTAGAGGCAATTAGGGACAGTGAGTGGAGAACATTTCTCACAACAATCTTGTCCAATTTGGCTCCAAGAAACAGAAGTCTAATATAGTGCAATTACAGAAATCCACTCTTTCCTCTGTGCTCATCATTTGAAAATGATTCCACTGTAGATAGGTTTTTGTGAAGTAATAGGCAGATTTTCTAAAAGCAAACCATACAAGAGGAAAACTACTCCTAGTGTGTAAGATGTAGTCCACTGTATATCAGTATAATCAACACATGTTCCAAGGAGCCCAAATAGCAGGCCAAAAATGCACCCATGAAAACACAAGTTAAAACAAATCAGCATGACAGATAAAATTAAACATCAATTCATTAAAATTATTTCACATGTTTGAAGCAGTTAGAAAATGATGAAAGACCTATGCTGATATACATTACAAATTATATCAATATCACATTTACAGCATTTGGCAGGCACCCTTATCCAGAGTGACTTACATTTATCTCATTTATACAACTGAGCAGCTGAGGGTTAAGGGCCTTGCTCAGGGGCCCAACAGTGGCAGCTTGGCAGTGCTGGGATTTGAACTCATGACCTTCTGAGCAGTAGTCCAATGCATTAACCACTGAGCTACTGCTCCCCTCACACACAAATGGGATCTGAATGGTCTTGTTTACTCATGTATTGTTGTGGTTGGATAGATTAATCTCAAGATATGGTTTGCTAAGGTTGGAGTGACCTCAACCCCACTGCACACCTTTGGGATGAACTGGAACGCTGAGTGCACCCCAGGCCTCCTGACCTGAAATCAATGCCTGACCTCACTAATGCTCTTGTGGATGAATGAGCACAAATCGCCACACAACAAAAAATCTAGTGGACAGCCTTTCTGGAATAGTGGAGGTTATTATAAGAGAAAAGGTTGACTAAATCTGGAATGGGATGTTCAACAAGCACATATGGTTGTGATGGTCATCTGTACAAATGTACAAACTGTTGGCCATATAGTGTAACTGAAGTATGTTCCCAGTTGCTCTTGTTACACTTTTATTACAAATTCAGTGTTTAGGAACTCTTACACAGTCATCCAAGACAACAAAGGACAAATGACAAATTCCCTTAGTCCTGCATCAACAGAGAAAAGATACCCAAAAATGAAATGAGACAAAAGTGTGTTTACCTCCATAAACGAAGCAATAGCTATAAAAATAGCCATATGCCAGAAAAAGCCCATATTCACTGTTTTGGAAATAATTTGTTTGGAAGTTGTCCACCACACACAATGAGGAGGATGGTTAGAAAGACACATTTTTCTACAATGATCACAGTTAGAGATTTGGTAGAAGAAGGTAGTATTTTCAGGTCACTAAATATCCAAATCTGCTAAGCCACCACATCCATGCCAACAAACTATTTAGCAGGCAGACCAGAAGAAAAACATTTTTTTTCCATCTATACAGAAATATAAGCATCTGGAGTTTGTTAAGTATGATAGATGATCTATGATGAAGCATTGCTATTTTTTCTTCAAAAAGCTCTTGGGAACCTTGTTAGTATATGTGGTATCATTAATCCCATGAAGTACCAGGAGATTTTAAATTAAAATCTGATTGCTTATGCCACAAAGCTACAACTGGGTTATGGCTAGATTTACAACAGGGCAGTTATCAAAAACATATATGTCCAAATCCACAAGAAAAATGGGCCCAGATTAAATGACCACAGAACTAGGCTTTTGGGATGGCCATCACAGTCGCTTGACATCATCCCACTGAAAAGACCACAAGAGAGGACCAGGAACCTCGAGGATCTGGAGATATTCTGTACTGAAGTGTGATCTCTGATTCCTTCCTTTGTATTCTTAAATTTCATCAAACTTTATCGGAGAAGACTATTGTGCTGTGCTGCTATGTTGGTAAAGGCAGGTAGTACAAAGTATTAAATGCAGGGGTACTGATAATTAGAACTACCAAAACTCTCCCTTAGTCCTTATTAAACTTTAAGAGTGAGTGTATTTCTAGTGCATCAATGCTTTGGGACAGTTTATTAGCTGATGCAGTTGACCAGTTATGGACTGGAGTTTTAGATGCCCCCAAATTTTAAGACATGCATAAAAGTGTCTTGTCATAAGACTCACAAACACTAAAAACAATCATCTTTGTTTATGTATTAATGTATTTGGTGCGGTTTGTTTGTTGATTTGTGTGTCTATTTATCAGCAGGATTATGGAAAATCTACATGGCCGGTTTTCATGATTCTTGAGGGAAGGATATAGCGTGTGCCAAGTAAAAACCCATTAAATGTTGGAGTGGATCCAAGTCACAGGGTGAATCCATGTTTTTTTTTTTCCTTTTTCGTTAACATTGCAAGATAGGGGAAGAATGGAATGAATTTGTCACATACACTGATCAGCCATTACATTAAAGCCACCTCCTTGTATCTTCACTCTTTGTCCATTTTATCAGCTCCACTGACCACACAGGTGCACTATGTAGTTTTACAGATAGATACTGTAGTCCATCTGTTTTTCTGCACACTTTGTTAGTTCCCTTTTATGCTGTTCTTCAGTGGTCAGGACCCCCACAGTACCACCACAGAGCAGGTATTATTTGGGTGGTGGATGCAGTGACCCTGATGTGGTGGTGGTGTGTTCAGACACTGCAGTGCTGACCTCTGAAGAACAGCATAAACGGGGGCTTGTAAAGTCTGCAGAAAAACAGACTACAGGCTCTATCTGTAGAACTACAACCCCAATTCCAATGAAGTTGGGACGTTGTGTAAAACATAAAAACAATACGTATAATAAAAACAGAATATGATGATTTGCAAATCCTTTTCAAACCATATTCAATTGAATACACTACAAAGACAAGGTATTTAATGTTCAATCGGGTAAACTTTATTGTTTTTTTTTATAGTTTATAGTCCCAACTTCATTGGAATTGGGGTTGTGCAAAGTGCACCTGTATGGTCAGTGGAGCTGATAAAATGGACAAAGAGTGTAGATACAAGGAGGTGGTTTTAATGTTATGGCTGTTTGGTGTATGCATGAACCCGTCAAAATGACAGTGAATTGTGTGCCACCACTACACATTTATAATAATATTTTTATAATAATAGTTATAATATGGAAAAATATCCAGACATACATGGTGGTATTATAAAGGTTGGACTATTATTATTATTATTATTATTATTATTATTATTATTATTATTATTATTATTATTATGAGGTTGCCTTTAAATGCTCAACTTTTGTTGCTTGTAAACTTCAGGACATTTCTCGATTTGTTTATTTTAATCTGTCTTACTCAGTAACCACAGTGAACCAGTGGGAAAGGTGTGTAGTAAGCAATGTAACTCTTGACCAGGGAGTTTATGGGATTGTTTAAAATAAAAAAAAGAAAAGAAATTGAATGAGTTACTTCTTATCACTTGGTCACAGGGTACACAAATAATGACAGAACTAAAAAAGTTGCTGACAGTTACTTTTCACCAGAGTATGCATTATAGTACTGTAGAGCAATATACGGTTTGGGTTTATCTCATATGTGCTTATCCTGCATCTGCCATCAAAGTTAAAGTCATGAAGTGCTTAGAATATTAGGGCTACATATATATATGCAAAATCTATATAGATGTTTCGTGCATGCCAATTACTTTAGTGGCAAGCATAGCAACAAAGGTGAGGCAAACAGATGTATTGAAATTCAGCACCACTTCACCCAGCCCAGGAGAGGCCATCACAAGATTAATGAGCTATTTGGTTAGAGTTCAATCGTTTCTCACGCACAAGGTCCACATTAGGGAAATAATTAATTTTACAACACTGGGGTGTTGTCACCCTGCCGAAACACAGCATGCAGCTATGATAAGCATTCACTAATTAATCGGCAAGAAACACGAATGACAAAGAGGCATGGTCCACCTTTTGACATTTAAATGCTTTAGACTAAAACAAGCTTTTGAGCAGACATGTTTCTGAGAACAGATGCATTGAGAGGCTGCCAAGGATTGATGCCATTAATGTGGTGGTAGGGAAGCCTCAGCAAGGTCCTGCCAGGATGCTCCTGGACATCATACAGCCTGCACTGATCTATTCATCCCTGGAAATATGGATTTTCCAATTCAAAACCTTCACACCCAATGCCATCTACTGCTCCACCTTAACATACCTTCTTTATCCATGAATACAGCATTAACCGTGTGGTTCCTAAATTCCTAAGGTTAGAAAGTATTAGAGTCGGGTGGGTGGTATGCATAAAACATACACCTGGGAAGAGTGTGCATCTATGAGGTTAAAAAAAAAAAAAACACTGTCATTGAGGATGTGTGAATTTTGATTTTTCTGAACTTCATGCTGGTTTTAAGGCAGATGCATTATTAATGCTGCCAGCTCAGGAGCAATTTCAAACACTGCATATTTGAAATGATGGATGAAATAAAATGAACTTGGTTAAATCTAGGACTTTTTTTTTCCAGGATGCGCTTTAGGGAAGATGCTGTACTTACTCTCAGGAGAGTGTGGGATTATATGCAGGCATGTGTGTATGTGTGTGAAAAAGAGACAGAGAGTTAAATGCAACGACAGCAAAGCGTATGTGACATTGAGAATATTGTGTGTCTGGGGTCGCATTGTGATACAAACAGGCATATGAATTTAAGAATACAAAATACACATATAAAAAAAAAAATAAAAGCAATTATACTAATATGAAAAAAATGTCAGGAGCATGTGTGGTAGTGCTGGAGAGAAAGAGAAGGCAGATTGTACACCCAAACCTGTACCCTATTTACTGTGTAGTGCACTAGATTTTGAGAACCTGCCATTTTGTTGTCATGTCCAAAAGCAGAGTAAAGCTTATCCAGTGTTCTGGTGAATTTCCACAATGCAGCACAAAAGGTAATGTCTAAACAGTGCCAGGAGCTGGCATAAAAAACTCAAAACACTCATTCAGACTATTGAAAAGACATTCACAATAATAAAAAAAAAAACAACAAAACAAAAATGATAATAATAGTGAAGAAACTCTTAGGTGCATGGAATATATTTTTATTTAATATCACAAACCCCACACCCTGTATTACTGTGCTACAGACAGTTCCTGATTCCTCAGTCTATGGCGTGTACTGTAGAGTAGGGAGGGTAATGTAGTGGAGAGAGAGAAAGAGAGAGAGAGAGAGAGAGAGAGAGAGAGAGAGAGAGACAGAGAGAGAGAAAACAGACAGTGACTGGAAGAGAATTTGTGAAATAGACCAGAGCAAGTTGAGATTGCAAGTATACCCCAGACAGTCGTGGAAAAAAATGGAGACATCAACTATTCAAGACAGAAAGCATATTCCTGTTGTATCCGAACATAAGATATAAGATTTGCTATGTAGATTCTTGGGTCAAACAAGGACAAGTATATAAACACACACACATGGCCATGCACATCCCCATAGCCACAGCTACAGCCACACACACACACACACACACACACCCACAGTAGTGCCAACACCTTGAGGCTCTGCCTAGGCGACAGATGGATATTGTCTGTGGGCAGATTAATGTGTTGCTTGGACCCACTTTTCCTGCAGGAAGGAGTGAGGTCGTGAGTGGGCTTAGTTCATCCATCCAGCCCTCTATCTACCCACCACAGGTACTCCACATGTTCAGAGCCGACTATCATGATATACGTCTACTTATAAATGTAGAGGGCATATTGTTCTCTCTGTGGTAAGTGGTTATTAATCTGTCTGCTTGTGAATGACTAGGCTTATATAATTTCAGCAGTTTGTTATATAAATATATCAACCACAAGAAGAGCGATTGCAATAGCAATATTAATAATAGAAGAAGAAGAAGAATGCAATGCCAAAGCGTTCACCCTATCATTGGGAGCTCATTAGTTTGAGTCAGGGTGATGCTATAGCCGTCCATAGGCGGGAGTCGAGAGAGCAAAATTGGCTCTGGCCTCAGGGTGGGAGGGGCAACATACTTTAATCCCATGTCAATCAGAGCGACACCGGCCAATCACAGGCATCTGTGAGCTTGTGTATACAGAAGATGGGCGGGAGCGCTTTCCACCGAGTGTCTTTCAGTGTCTTGGACTTTGCATGAGCAGCAGTTCGCTTGCACATACACGTGAGCATGTACTCGTCTCCTTCATTGCTGTTATGCTGAGGATTTTGGCTTTGCTCTTAAACTAAGTGATTTGCTGGCTCCCATGCACCCATGCTTCAATAGTAACTCCACCTCTTTCATCTGGGGAATTTCACTATTGGAGCACATATCTAAATAAAAGAGAAAAATCAATATGCAGCAGGGCTCACAGGTAAGGGAATTAGTGCCACTTTATCACACATCCGCAATCTGCTTTCTCAAGGCAGCCTAAAAGGCGCCTCATGTCACTGACAGCGCCTTGACTCCATGGCGGGGCCGAACCACAACCCTGTGACCCATCCCCAAGGGTCACAAGGAACAATGTGTTTTATCTCAGCTGTCCTTACAAACATAGCACATGCATACACACTGATACACTCACGGACATGTGTCATACGTCATTTGAGCAGAGTAAGCCCAGCTCGTTGGGTGATAGCGAGCTGAAATGACTTCTCATCCTCTCTACAGGGAGACGAGTGGCATTCTATTACAAAGGCAGCATAATACTTTGGCAGCCACTCTTCCTCCCTGCGTCCCATTGTCTTTCACTCCTCTAAGCTCTGTTATTGTTCCCCTCCTCTCCTTAAAGATCCCCTTCCCCCTGTGGAGAGTGGTGGCGGGTAAAATGAAAAATAGCGTTTTCAGCACGGTGACATCTCATCTGTTTGTCAAGTTTAAATTTCCCATGATGCCAGGCCATTGGTGGGTTGCTGGCTTAGCAGCTCCTGCATGCTGCTTTTGTTCTCACAGTGTTGTGAGTCAACTTTTCTTTCTGGACCTCTCCCTTATTCTCACTTTGCATTTTCGTTATTGTTGTAAACTATGCGGGCTAAATACATCATTGGAATATGTACTGTAAATCCGTCACTCTGTAGTTTATGCACATAAGTAAAGCTTGGCAAACTGAGTCTGTTTGGTTTGCTGCTCTTTGTTTTTCCACAGTATCCAACTATTGATTTTCCCCAAAACACATCTTCAAATTAAATTTCATTTCTTTCCGTTCAAGGAGATCTTTCCCCAGGTGTGTGGTCAAAATGGAATCATGTTTTCCTGATTTGTCACTACAAGGAAAGAACCCATTTTTCTACTGTGGATGGATGGGAGTAGTAAGAGAGAAGGAAGGTGAAGTAAGAGACAGGGAGAGTAAATCAGATCTTTATTTCTGCCACTTGATACTGTGTCTTCAAGCATTCCTGCTGTAGTTATGCAACTCTAGCTTGTAGAAACGAATGAGCCACACACACACACACAATCATATTGTGTCAGCATCTACAACAAGGACAAATGTTAGGACATGCCATTGTTCAGACAGATTTTACTGTACAGAGCACAAGGGATATGGAACAAAACATATGAAAGAGATGAAGGAAAAGAAGAAAGAAAATACAGAAAAGGAAGCTGAGATAGAAATCCACACTAGTATGTCCAGAACATGACAGTGTGCAGAGGCAGGAAAGCATCCAGTCATGACAAAATTGAATATCTATCCAGGTTCTGAAAACAGCGTACATGCATATATTACTTAATGTGCCACAAAAAGTTCCATGACCCTGCTATGGCTAGACTAATATTCTAGACTCATTTTCTGTGTGAATGTGCAGGTTGTTTGCCATTGCTTTAGTCTTTAGTTATAAAAATAAAACTTACACTTTCCTATATTTCATAGTCATTGCTTATCACAATGCAAAATTAGCGTAACATGAATAGAAGGGATGTACATGAAGTCTATTTCATAATTTAAAAGTATCCTATTTAATATTACAATATTAAAACTAAAAAGAGAACTCTGATCAAAAACAGAGAACACTTCACAGTTATTGGTGATAATCTGGCACCTGGTGCTGACAAAACCTCATGATCCGGGAACACTCGTAATCATTCAGCAAGATGCCAGGTTGATTGAAGTCCTGCGGCAGCAGGGTGTTCAAATGAAGGCTGAAGGATTTCAGCCACTGCAAGTGAAGCTGGTCATTCTAAAAGTGTGCTTTCTAGAATTCTGAATCTATTCAACGACACTAATTCATTCAAGTCCCCAAAAATGATGGTCATCGACATAAGACAAATGTGTGAGAGAAAGGGATGATACAGATGGAATTGCTCACCAAATCAGCGCTGAACAGGGCGATATTCTGTCTCAGCACATACTGTTTCACCATTTGAGAGAATTCAGACTCCACAGTAACTAAACCTCTCATCAGCAGATTAAATGGCTAGATTAACCTTTGTTGAGGAGCATGTTGTACAGATGTAGAGGAACACATCCAAAATTCACTTTAATGATAAAGGTTAATTTAGTTGGGTCAGAAGGGAAACGTTTTTTTGGCATCAAACTGGACTGGATAGTGTATGAAGTCAGTTAAGTTTCAAGGAGGAAGCGTCATGGTTTGGGGGTGTTTTCTTCAGCAGGAGTTGAACCTCTAATACAGCTACATTACAAGGTGAATGCTAATGTTAACCTCTGGAACACATCGCTTATTCCCTGTGAATATCTCCCTAAGCAGACAGCAATTTTTATGATTACATGAAATAATGGCATGGCAAATGCCAGAGTCCTGATCTGAACCCGATCAAGAATCTCTGGAAGATCATTGCTGGCAAAGTTATGGCTAACTGTGGTTACCAAACTGTGGAAGAAAAGTGTGGAACAAACTCAAACCAGAGTAGTGTGAGAAATTAGTGATGTGCTGAAATAACTATAGCCTCTATAATTTCAACAAATGTCTGAAATCTGTATCCATGAAAATGTCATTTGTGAGCTTTGTGTTCTTTAACTTTGAACACTGTATTTCCACAATGTATTTTTTTTTTTTTCTTTTTTATTATTGCCCTGGTTATTTTGAATAACGTGCTACTAGACCAGTGGTATATCCACAATTAGTGTTCCTACAAATTTTGAGTAATAAAAGTAAAAAAAAGAACTGCTGTAAAGATTACTTCCAAAATAATTACATTAAATCCTTCTACTTAAAAGAAAAAAAATGCTACAATGTGCAGTAAACAGTAATAAACTAAACAAAGTCGATTCCCAGGTACAAACATGTACAGTTTTATAAGGAAATGTTGTTTTATTGACTGTCTTGAAAAAATTTGCCACAGAGCTTCTGGAGACTTTGTCACACCTGCACCCCTTTTTTGCAAACCCAAAGTATACTGGTTTTGTTGGGTTCTAAGACTTTTGCACATTAAGATGAAATGAATGCTTCATTTAAAAAAAATCATATTTTTTTATTTTTTTTTTAAAATCACAATATATTTGTCAACGTCGGGCCTGGTTATGCAGTTTAATGAATCAGATTGTCAGGTTTGTGCATTGAGCACTGGGGTAATTATTGTGCTAATTTTGAAATGCTTTGGGGAGGATTTGCAAAGACAAAGACCTGTCAGTGCCCCTGCTGCAGCCAGTTTGGACATAAAATCTATTGAAAAACATAAAAACTGTGGGAGACTAGGAACAGCTTGTGAACTAAACTTACTTTTAATTGTTTTACTCAATGTAGATCTGAATGAAATTCTGTGAACGAAATGCTGAAGCAGTCACAGAATATTCACTTTATTATCATTAACAGTTATGCAGTTATTCAATGTGCTTTACCTGACCTTTTGTGGTCAGGAGTTGTTAATGCTGTGGGCATACTGACAGTGACGTGGCATGATGCTGCCTTTGATTCATGTCTTACACCACTTGTTCTCTGGTAACCCCGGTAAGACATGAAAAACTCTTAAGATGGCAGAGGCAGTAAGGCATCAAGACAGCGCACCTAGAGTGTATTAGTGAAAGGCTCAATTTCCATAATGCATTTTCAACCACAGTTCATTATCTAAATTGCTTTGTTGTGACCAAATGCTATCTGCATTTCATGCCCAAAGACCAGGAGGAAAAAAACAGGAAAATGCTTCTACGGCATCTTTAACCCACCAGCTTTTTTATGGCTCAGTATATTCAGATTGGATCATTAATCCCTCTACTCATACATGTAACCATGTGCAATCGCAAAAAGAGAGATCTCAGTATCCGTTTTTCTGCTGACTATATAAGCGTGAATCTGAATTGGTGATTCCTGTCCAGATACACATGTGGAATTCAGACTTAAATAAAACTGCAGGCATTTCTCTCTGCTTGTATTTTTAAGCCGAGCTTTATGTGGTTACAGCAAAGCTGAGTATTAAAGGGAAATGATATGATATGAAGGAAAGATGTTGCCAGTAAATCGGAAATATTTTCTACCTTAACTCCAGAATCCTGCACAAAACGTCTGAATTGAGGCTTAAATATTACTCAATAATTAAACAACATCTTCCTTTTTGAATAATAAATTAATAATTGAAGAATTATATGGGATCAGTCAAGTGAGCCTATTACCATTCATATGGAGTGCTCATGAATTTTGCATTGAAATGATACTTCTTTTTTTTCAGACAATAACTGGAGCCTCTTCAAAGTTTTGTTCATTTCAAATACGTGGGCAAAAATTAAAAAGAAGCATAATGACTGGATGTTGAGATGGCACATGAAATTCAAAAAGAATATGGAAATGCTCCAGAGTTGTAATAGTGAGATTGAAATTTATAATGTGATTAATAGAAGATGACACTGGATCTGTAGACTGAGGCTGATTTGAATACCAGAAAATTACTAGATATCATTCTGAGGCCTTTACACAACTCAAGCCCTGTCAGTCAAAAGACCATATTGTTAATTGTAATGACTATAAATTCTAGCAGCATTCGGTTAGGCTTATGTCAGTGTCATGAGTAATAATAAGCAATAGTACCTGTAATTCAGAATTTATTGCAAGTTATTCCAGCGTCTTCTCTTCCCTCCTCAAGCCTCCCCCTCCTCTTTCACCCACCTCTCTCACTGCGGAGGACTTTGTTTACTTCTTTGAGGAGAAGGTCAGCAAGATTCGCCACTCCTTATCCTCATCTCCTGTGACCACTGTACACCTTCCCACCTCTTTCCCCAAATCTCTAACCTGCTTTTCTCCTCTCTCAACTGAGGACATTCTCCAGCTGCTGACATCCAGCAGTCCCACAACATGGCCTCTGGATCCCATCCCATCCATACTGCTCCAGACAATCTCACAGGAGCTCCTACCCTTCATCTCTTCAATCATAAACAGCTCCTTATTCTCAGTAATTGTACCATCTTCATTCAAGGTTGCTAGAGTGGTACCCATCCTAAAGAAACCCAGTCTTGACAGCACCAACATCACCAACTACAGACCAGTATCCCACCTCTCTTTCCTCTCAAACATTCTTGAACGTGCTGTCTACAATCAACTGTCTTTCTTCTTCTCCCAGAACCAACTTCAGGACCCAAACCAGTCTGGCTTCAAACCGACATATTTCACTGAAACTCCATGCCGCTTGGTCAGCTGGGTTATCATCGGTCCTGATTCTTCTTGACCTCTCTGCTGCCTTTGACACAGTCAACCATGACATCCTTCTGTCCATCCTTTCTAATCTTGGCATCACTGGGTCTGCATGGAAGTGGTTCAAGTCCTACCTGGAAGAGCACTCCTACCAGGTAACATGGAGTGGCTCAACATCCTCTCCATGCAAACTCTCCACTCGTGTCCCACAAGGCTCAGTACTGGGTCCTCTTCTATTTTCACTATACACTCGCTCACTGGGAGATGTCATCTCTTCACATGTCTTCTCCTACCATTGTTATGCTGATAAAACTCAGCTCATCCTTTGTTTTCCTCCTTCTGATAATCCGGTTTCAGCTCACCATGATCACTCCTTCAGAAGCATGTAGCTTTGGTGTAGTTGTAGATGATCAGCTCTCTTTTTCAGCTCATGTTGCTAACCTGACCCGGTCATGCAGATTTCTCCTTTACAGCATTTGGAGAATTCAACCATTTCTCTCAAGGGAAGCCACCCAGGTACTTGTTCAGTCTCTTGTCATCTCAAGACTTGACTACTGCAACTCCCTCCTGGCTGGCCTTCCTAT
>JAOUQY010000044.1:9114731-9129591 GCA_028566355.1 Doras micropoeus | reverse complement strand
AAGGTCCCAAAAAGTCCAAAAAGTGGAATGTTGTGTGCATTGTTTCTCTGCACTTCAGTCTTGAGTGTCATGCTTGGTGGCTGAGCCACCTGTCTGTAAGCAGACTCGTCATCATCATGAATGACACCAACTACTGTGGTGTAGTTGGCAAACTTCAAGATTTTTAATTTTGACTGTGGGGTCCATGGTGTTACAGTCAGTGTACAGTGAGAAGAGTAGTGGAGACAGAACACAACCCTGTGATGGCAGTGAGGTGAACTTCCCCAGCCTCACCTGCTGCTCTCTGCCAGTGAGGAAGTCAGTAATCCAAAGACAAGTGGGGGCTGGCACGCTGACTTGGGTCAGCTTGCTCTGTAGTCAGAGCTGAAATCCAATAACAGAATTCTTGCATATGTTCTTAGATGATCAAGGTGTTGGAGGATAAGGTGTACCATGTTGACTGCATCGTCCACTGACCTGTTGGCCCAGTATAACTGTTGGGGGTTTTGTAGGGGTTTTGTGATCTCGTTCAGATGAATAAGAACCAGTCTCTCAAAGGCTTCCATGACCACAGAGATCAAAGTAATGGGTATATAGTCATTAAATCCTGTGATAGTGGCTTGTTTTAGGGGTGGGTATTATAGTGGAGCATTTGAAGCATAATGGTACAACACACAGTGCCAGTGATTTGTTTAAAATCTTTGTCAATAGAGGAATGACAATAAAAAAAACACTTGACATGAATTAATTGAAAATAAATCAGTCATGTGAGAAAACATGTTAAAATAAAACTATGCACTACAGCTAAATGTATAGTATCACGTGTGAAAAATATGTGAAGCCTGAAACCATATGTGCACGTTTTACTGTGTGACTATTCACATGTGACGGTTCTGTAAGGGTCATTCAAAATGTCAGACAAATTAATTAGAGAAAAGCTACTACTCGTCTCTGGTCGGGAAAAAGGTAATCTTTTTACTCTATCGTTCTGCAACACCTGCGTGAGCCACTTGCTCAGCTCTCAGAGGATCGATTGTTTACTCCAGCAAGACAGAATCAGAGTTTGCTTACTCTTGCTGAGCTTCCTGTTTGAGCAAGCGTCTGGACGCATTTTGTCTCTTTGTTTTAAAGGTCTAGTGCCATGAGAATCATTATGGCTGAAGCATAACAGCAAACAAGAAATGAGACTCTCTAAAGGCATCCAACTGCATCTTACTGAGGAGCACATTCACACTGGCAAAGACTTTTCAGCATAAAATCCTGAGAACAACAGAACCTCAAATTGGGTCAGCAGTCTGACTTGGATAGGCTTATCTGAGCACACCATGGGTTGTTGGGGATGAGTAGGCCATTTTGGGGTCCACCTTGCAAATAGAAAAAAATTATATTTAGAGCTTGAACATGGGAAGTATTCGGAAAAAGCCTGGAATTGAATATTAGTGTTCTCCAAGCATAGCTTTATAGGTAATTAGGGTCACATTGTATATAAACTGTAACTGAGAGAGTAACAAGCTGAAGAGATTAATTGAACTACTATGTGCACAGGAAATAGTGAAAGTACTCTGGATACTTTTATCATTTCACAAAGGCACAAACAATTTGCTCTACATGTATATTGTTTGTATGTTCATCATTTAATCATAGTTGCCATAGGAGCACTAATTTAAAAAAAATCACACCTTTTCCAAGAAAATGCATGATATGATAAAAGAGAGAATAATCGTATGAGATGAAATTTGTGATTTCTTTTATTAGCAGGTTATAACAGTTTATTAACAGTCTATATTTACAGTAATTGCACATTACATTAGGGAAATGAAAAATTGTTATATGGCCGTGTAATCTGAGGTAGAGAAACTAGAGTGGAGTGCAAAATTCATAAGAACATGGGCAAAGTATAATTAGCAATAACATCTAGTTTTCAAAGTGTATTGTGAAACCAGTTGTACTATCTCACTAATAAATGTTAAGATGACAAGACAATATGGCATGACATTTAGAGAACACATAGTGCTTTCCTAAATTTAACTGTAGGCATTTGTTTTGTGCGCGCACACACACACACACACACACACACTTGTACTGCCATATTTGTGAGGACTGTCCAATAGACAATTATTACTGTACCTGCTACAGTGATACCTGCTACCTGCACCTGAATGCTAACCCTAACCCTAACCTAATAATAATAATAATAATGAAAAGGAATCCTTTCGGCTCCTTTATTTTTTGTTTGTTTGTTTGTTTGTTTGTTAAAACTTACAACAAAAACACCCACCAAAATGACCAGCAAAATGTCCCCATAAATATATGATATTCTCATCCATATGGGGGCATTGGGTCCCCACAAAGATATAAAAACATTGTTCACACACACACATACACACAAGCATGCACACACACACACACACACACAAATGTTTTAAACTAAAGTCCAATTTTGACACAGTATTTCGATCATTTACAGTCTGAATATTTTTGGAAATGTATATCAGTCATTAATTAGAGGCAGCAGTCTAGGCAGACTGGATGTGTCCTGTTCCCTCTCATGTGCAGTGAACACAGGTGCATCACACCCAGGCTTCTCTACTGCAGACACAAATCTCCATTATTGCCTCCAATTTCAACAATTAGCTGCACCGGCCTGATCAGTTTCATCTCAGCAAATGACGCTGAATTAATCCACCACCTGTTGACACTTTTGGAGGAAATGCTGTTTTTACCAAATTAGTTTCTGTTACAATTTTAGTAAATGTGGGAATCTATAATTAGAAATTATGGACAATATATTTTTTTTTAACAGAGGAATGTTGTGTGTGTGGGGGGAGGGAGTTTTGCTCAATTACAGTGTTGTTAGTATATTGACTTTTTTTCTGTCTGGATGGTTAACAATTCTGGGTATTGCTATATTAAATATGAAGCAACAAATGTATGCTTGCAAAAAATATTTTGGATATCACTTATTTTCACATGCATGGGCTTATAAAAGATATAATTATGCATGATGTGGCTTTTTATCAGGCTTTAAAGGATCAATATCTACTACAGACTGGATGATTTTAACTGTAACTTTCTTTGCATGCTTTGAAACCTGAATTAAACTGCACCAAGAACTGAGCTACTGAATATCCCACACAGGCATTGCAGGGCTATCATCTATAGACATCAGATGGGTTTATTTAATTTCTCATTGGGGAATTGATAGATATCTCCTTTAACCTTAATGCTGTAGGGCGTATGAAACTGACACACCCAGTTACCCCTAATTACATCTCATGCCAAGAGGTGAATCATGAAAACAATAACTCAATTATACAATTAGCATTTCCATGATTAAGATGGGTGCGTGTGTGCATATGTGACAGAGGGGGCGTGTTTGTGTCTCTGTGTGTATGCTAACTAGATTACCTTAATTTGATTGAAACAGCATAGACTGATAAGAACAGGATACAAGCGGTAGACAGCAGGAGAGTCTCTAGATCTAGTTAAAATGAGATCAATGCTCCAGTTGCACTATACAGTAAAAACAACACATCCTGACAACCATTGTTTCATGTGTGCTTAAAGATGTTATGTCTTGAGCTATTACATTACAGACAAACAGAAGATTGTTGGAAATATGCTGTAATTAAAACAGCTTATTGTTCTTAGCAGAAGATTGTTACAGTAAATGGATATAATCATATCCAACAGCTATAGAACATTAATTCTATGGGGTGCAAATTGCCATTAATTTCTCTTCAGAGAGTGTTTTATTTTGGTTTACAGTGGATCCAAAGCCTACACTATAAAGTCAAAAGTTGTTGGACAACTGACCGTCACACTCACATGTACGCCTTCCCAAAACCATTGGCACAGATTTGAAAAAACACAATCTTACACAATGTCTTTGTATGCTTTGTAGCATTAGAATTATCCATAAGGGAACTCAGGGGCCCAAACATGTTCTAGCATGACAATACCCCAGTGCAGAAAAGGTCCATGAAGATATGGCTTGTCAAAGTTGGAGTGGAAGACATTGACTGGCCTGCACAGAGCTGGAACCCCTTTCCACAAATACCCCTGTGCACAAAGCCCCTGTGCAAAAAGATCTATAAAGACATGAATTGTCAAAGTTGGAGTGGAAGAAATCAAGTGGTCTGAACAGTTTCTGGAACTGGAACCCTGACTGCAACTCAGGTCTCCTCACCCAACATCAGTGCCTGCCGTCACTAATGCTCCTAATGCTCTTGTGGCTTAATAGGCAAATACACACAACCACACGGCAAAATCTTTTGGAAGGTCTTCTCAGAAAAAAGTTACTATAACAACAAATCACAACACATATAATTTGGTTTATGCTGGAAAAATCATGCACCCATGGCATGGTTCTTGATGCCAGATGGCAGACACTTTGGATTTGTGGACAATTTTTTTTTAATGAATTTTATTGCTTTCTTTTTTGCCAGATTAACTTCAAGAAAATATTTGATGAACTGGATCTGGTCATTCCCTCCCTAATTATCATGTGTAAATTTACACATGTGCATGGCCACAGATGACACAACCATAAGAGACTTGAGACTTGACTTGGACTTTAGCTCAAAGACACGAGACTTGACTTGGACTGGCAAAAAATGACTTATGAGCATCTCTGCCATATGGACTGATCTGAGTATTTCAGAAACTACTGATCTCATTGGCTTTGCACACACAGTCTGTAGAGTTTGCACATAATAGTCCTTAAAAATAGTGAGTGGCAGCTCAGTAAGCACAAATGTCTTATTGATTAGAGAGATCAGAGGAGAATGACCAGACTGGTTCAAGCCAACAGGAAAACAAAAAAAAACTGCCCTTTTAATCCATGGTGAGAAGAAAAGCATCTAAGAATGTGCAACATGTCAACCATTGAGGTAGAGTTCATCAGGTTCCACTCCCATCATCCAAGACCTGGAATCTGAGGTTACAGTGGGCTCAGGTTCACTGATACATTGCCTGGTATGTTTCCAACAACAATGATTTTTAATAACAAAGATTAAACAAAGTTCTCAATATTTGATGGTACATGGGAGACTGCTTGCCTTAACTTTGGTTTTGGAGGAAGAAACTCAATAAAAAAACAGTTCTAAAGACTAACTTTTCCACTGGCACTTTGCTTTCCATGCTGTTTTTTCTGGCTTGTTCCCTGAGCTTCTGCTTGATTGGTTGGGTGATCAAAAGCTGTCACTCTGCACTTTTTCTGATGAAGGAAATAGGCATCAGCATTTTTGCCTAGTGCGCCCCATAGGATCACATGTAAAACTGGGTGAGAAAAAATGATTTGTGGTCAGTCTCTGGATATTTCTGGGGGGTTTAACACATAGACTTTTTTAGGTAAATGAAGAGAGTCTATTGGCAAAGGATGTCGTTCATCCCCAAAGTGATATCCATTAATTGCTGCACCTTTGCTGGTACATTGTAGCAAAAGTGTGCAGGATTTTTCTTCACCGCCAGATATTTCCAGACTCCTCTCAGCGCCATTGCTGGTATGTCCCAGGATTCTGTCAGTTTAGTTATAAATGCATTGAGCTCCTGCCTGGTTCACAGAGCACATAAATGTATTTGCTTCCTATTTTCTGACACTCAGCATGTAGTAACACAGCAGCAATTTGCAAATACCTATGGATTTTATGATATCCTGAGTGTTATGGACTGCAAATAGATTCAGCATATTTTTATAAATAAAAATACATGAAATAAATGCTCTTTACATGCTGTAGGAACGTATGGATTTATTATGTAAGGAATGAAACACCATGGAGTAAAATAATCAGTTAGAGGTGGTGTGGTGTGTTTTCTACCTCATACCACAACAATGTGCTGATTTCATTTAGCACCAAATTACACTTTGTAAATCTTAATAGTTATATGTAATGCAATGTAATACAATGCACAGCTACAAACAGGTGTTCGTCCCCTCATCAGCTGCTGCTGCTGCTGTTCTTTTCTCACTTTTGACTTTAAGAAGACAAAAAAAAATAAAATCCAGCTTGGTATATTACTAAGGAAAGAGTACAACTGAAAATGTGTCCTGAAGACTTTTGTGTTGGACAATTTACTTTAAAAAGCACACAAATATTAAATTAAGCACATCCAGTCGTTACCATAAAAACAACAGAATATTAGAAGGGGCACATTAATATAAACCTGTGATTTGATTTGTAGCCACATAGTCAAAGTGCTGTTACTGAATATTAACCAAAACCTTCTGACCAATCAAATTTGACAGTTCAACAGCACTGTGGCATAATATAATACAGCATAACAAAATGTCATGCTATATCCCATTAATTCAATATCTTGCTCATAGACTGGGGTCCCAGAGTATGTTGCCTGCAGTCTAATGCATAAAGGTGAAGAAATTACATTGTTGTAAGACCACAGTGGCACTTTAGTGGACTGCTGCTCCATTGCGTTCACCATTCTCTCCAGGCTGTTGCTAATGGAGACGAGTAGTGGATGTTGCTGGGAGTCAGTGCAACGGAGGCATTTTTTTTTTTTTCAAGGTGTCCATGCTGCGCCTTAGTGCACACAACTCTCTTCCCACTGTGGCAAACCCAGTCTGATTGATTTGAAAGTAGAGGAGATCGTATGATCACAACCTTTGCTGGTTTCCTCTTCAAAGTTGGATTTCATCATGGTTTTGTTCTTCTTATTTTCAATCCTTCTCATTCTCTACAGACATGCTAACCACTGACCCCATCCTGAAGGATTCAATTGATGATATTGTTGATTATTACTGAAATAGATTTTTTTTCCTTCATTTTTCCTAATGTTTATGAAAACTAAAATGTACATTTGTACGTTTATATTCCCCTGTTTGTTTGGGACATATTCCTGGCTATTTTGAAACTTCATCTGAAATCACAATTTGGATGGCACCAAAACCCTGCACATTTCACACACAGGGGCTGCAAGATCCTCTGAAGGTGGCAAAGGCTGGCTGCATGAGAGACTCCCTACCGCTTCTCTGATGTCTCCCATGATTGAAGAAAGCGTTTGCTTCCCATCAGAAAATGACTTTTTGTACTGTGCAGCAGTTCTCAGATTACCAGGTGAATTTGTTTCCCTTCTGATTTGGTGGTTTCAAATATTTGTTCATGGTGGCTTTGCATCTTACACTCATCTTTTTTAAGCTGTTTTCCTTATTCAATGGCCATTTAGTCCATCCTTTGGAAATGTCTTTATGACTTGCCATGTGTAGTACATCTTGGCACTTATCACATACTGAATATGTGCATATATTAGAAACCTTAGTACATAATAGTACACAAGGGTGAGTCAAATGAACCCCCTTTTTTTGTTATGTACTGCAAATTGGTGTCACAGCATAAGTGCTTCAGTACTTAATGAGTGCCCAGATCCCTCTAGGGAAAAAAAAAAGATTACATGCTAATTGATGTCTCACACTTAAGGTTTTCATTTGATTCACCCTCATATCTCAATTTTGACATTTTCACATTTACATTCCGTCCCTTTATTTTACCAGTACTGTTTAGTACCAGTACTGTTTCCCAACAACATTTTTCACTATTCATCATGTCATCAGCTGTCTAGATCATTAGTATTTATGTCATCAAAATGTAGCTCCAGATTTCATATGACAGTAGTTATTCACTTTACATCCCACTAAAATGGCACAGTACTCATGGAAGTCAAAATAAACAATAATAATAATAATAATAATAATAATAGATGTATTAGTGAAAAATCATCCACATTCTTCTGTAGCATGTTTTACCTTTTGGTGTATATTACATTTATGATGCACAATGAGTATCATTAAATTTGTATAGAATTTGTAAATTTTGTATTCACTGACCAATACTCTATGCATCCAGGCCTTCAAGTAAGGTCTAGTCCTAAATAACTCTCTGTCATAAAATACACTCCTTTAAAATGGATTCTCATGCTTCTCCCTAATGTACCTGAATCTGATTTAAGGAGCAATCCAAACACAATAAAGATGTGTGATCCTGAATGCTTCTAGAATAAAAATTCCAAGCCAATTCCTCAAAACAATGCCAGGGGCTTGGTTATAAATGGTCTTCTCCAAAGTCTTTTAAACAGGCCCATTCTATCATTCAAAATATATTATAATTGGCAAAGCAATAAAATAGATCTTTGCCTGTAAATAAGTGAGGGTGGCTTGGGTAATTCAGTGCACTGTAAGAGGTGAATTTATATGGCATAGAATCAGTGGTTAATTTCCCAGAGGAAATTAATTTAGTCTGTGCAAAGCAGAAAGTGAGTGAAGATGAATGCTGACCACTGTCTCTGGCGTGGATATTGATAGTGAGAGAAAATGCAGGCCATACATCAGGCCTCTCACACATGCTGGAGAGCTAAATTATGTCCATGAGCATCTGGACATATGGTATTTAGAAATGGACAGTCATGCTACTGCAAACGACCTTGGGAGCACACTCGTGATAAGAAAAGACATGCTTGGGCCAAGAATTGTGAAGGATTCAAAATGAGGTCTTATTCCAAATGATGTGATGAAACTATTCATCCAACATCACTTGCAAAAACACTTACAATGGCTGTTTGAATAGCCTTAGCATTTGCTCTTGCTGTGTGGCAGCTACAATGTAATTCATTGTTGGCTTGCAAGTTACATTTAGCATTTAGACACATGAAGCATTGTTTCTGCGAGGCATTTACAGCTTGTATAGAGTATAGAAAACTGCTGACCAAAGGCTCTGGCTTTGGCTTAACTGCTTTGAAGAGGTAAAGCAGGAATCATGGCCAACATGCTCTGACCTCCTGGGAGGTCTGGTGATTTGCATTGCATACTCACAGTGGAGAACCCAGCTCTTCACTGTCGATAATGGCTACAGTGCACTCTGTGCACTAACCTTATTCTTCAAGCTCTAGCACTTCTCTGTGCCAGATCAAAGCCCTAGATCTCAAACACCAGAGGCTCAAAAGCCTGCTGAGAGGCCCTGGCATTTACCACAACCATCCCTTTGAAACAATATGAAAAGGCCAAGTAGCAAGTGTCTCCATTTTCTTCTCCTCTTTCCATATGCAAAGAATGAACCTGGCATACTCTGAAGTGGGCTTACACATGCTGCTTCAGAATCCTTCCTTTACAAACATGGCCTTTGAGAGCACTTATAGTTCAATCTGGCCTATATTATTTTCCAGTCTAAGAGTGTGATCATTAACCTTTTACTATATTTTGAAACAAATACTAAGCTAGTTAAAATTCAATTGTTTTTATCCCCAAAAGTTTTTATCCCCAAAACAATATAAAATATATATTCAACTGCACTATATTTATGACCAAGAAAATATTTGTTGCATCTGCATTATTTGTGATTAACAATTGGCCTATCACCCCACTCACCTATCAAGCCACCCCACTGTTGTCCTTAATGTATGGAAAAATACATGACGAGTCAGCCTTACACCATCAACCTATAGCTTTAATAGTGATACACCACTGTGAATTAGGGCCATCAGAAAAGAAAGGGTACAGCACAGAAACATTGCTTTTCTTCCATTCAGTGCACTCATAACAACCACAGCAGGTAGCCGCATGGGTGTAAAAGCCACCAAGCAGAAAGGCAGCATTTCATCTGAAGCTTCAGAATAGGAAAAAACAACCAAATTCCCCAATATAACATAATGAATTTGATATAAACATAAAATGACATTTAAATATTATCATAGTAAGTCTGACTGGTTATTCCATACATTCATTTCCATATTTTGAGTAAGCACTTTATCCTGGTCAGGGCCAGTCCACCTCAAGGCACCATGCACAAATCCATTCCCACCCAGATGACATTTAGCCAGTTGGTCCATTGCCATATTTTTTGGAAGGTGGGAGGACACTGGAAAGCATGAAAGCAAACCCACATGGACACAGGGAGAACAGGGGAACCTTCAACTGAGAGGCAGCAATCCTACCTGCTACCTGACTGGGTAATTATTTTGCTGCATTTTATTTTTTGTTGCATAAATTGCAAGAGATAGAGGTGGGCAGGGAAATGTGAGGTAGTGTTCAATTCATTTAAAGTTTTCAGTGTGGATAAGGTCAGTGCTCTGTGCAGCCCACTCAAGTTCTTCCATGCCAACCTTGGCATACCATATCTGTATAGACGTTGCTATGTGCAAAGCAATTATAATTTTACAGGAATTAATTCTTGGTACAAATGATAAGAAACTCACGGGGGAGCCTATGTTAAAGTGCATCCATAAAAATGTACAACAGGTCATTTAAAAGCATAATTGCTATGCATAAAATAACCTCTTAACAACATCGTATTTATGAACACTTAAAACAGGAAGCATGCAACATAGATAATTCAGTATGCTAGCCAAATAAAACCTCAATGAAAACAATTTCCCCAATATCTATTATAGCGCAATTATCATTTTTCCCCTTATTATGTTGCTTCTAATGACATCTTTCAACATAAATACTACAGAGAAAATATCAAAGGTTCAGGCAATTAATGCTGAACAAGCTGCTGTGTTTCCCTCAAGGATTAGTCCTATCACTGGTGAAAGAGACCAGTGTGGATCTGAAAAACTGCAGAGTTGTAACCATGCATTTAGATGTGCTAACAGTCAAGCTCCTTTACTAGCCCGTTCCTGGTCTATCAATCAACTCTTCAGTTCAGTATAGCAAAACATCTCACCTTGATTTAGTTTTATATCAAAAGCTTTATTCCCCTTGGGAAATTAAAAAGGTTAGGGCTGTTAGCAGTAGTGTATATTATCACTGCAATATTGGTATTATGGTAACATCTCAATTTAGCAAGTTAACCATCTGCCACATCAGTAGCACAGGGGCATTTGTGGTATTAAAAAAGATGAGCTTTTTTAATACCACAAATGCCCCTGTGCTACTGAGTCTCTCTCTCTCTCTCTCTTCTCTCTCTTTCTGTTGTATGCTAAGTGTTTATTTGTTGTCTAAAAAGCGCAAAAGAGTTTTTTTTTTAACGTACATCTCAGGGATTGCTGCCTGAGGAGGCTTTTAACGTTACACATTTTCAGAAATGTCTGCGCAAATGATAAATGCTTTTTATAAAGCAGTAATAAGAATATGAAATGAAAAACAACCCAAGCATCTAATTACCTAGACACAAACATTGTTTGTGAAGGTAATTAATGACTAATGTCTTAACTAAAAAAAACACAAATTCCATTTAAAAACTTTATTTATAAACTCCATTTCCAGAAAAGTTGGGACACTTTCTAAAAAAAGCAATAAATGCTAAAAAAAACTGTCATTAAAATCACTTAAATGTTTATTTAAGTGAAAAAAGTACAAAGAAAACATTTTCAGTGTTTTCACTGGCAAAAAAAACATCAATAGAATGTGATGCCTTCAACACACTCAAAAGATGTTGGGACAGAGGCAAAACAAGACTGAAAAAGTAACACTGGAAGATTCCAAGTAGCAGTTTAACTGGTAACAGGTGAGGTCATCAAGATGAGTGTAAAAGAAGCATCCACCAAAGCCTTAGTCTTTGCAAGCAAGGATGGTTTTTGGTTTACCACTTTGTGCCAAACATCATGATTTGTCAGTCAGTTCAAAGACAATGTTTCTCAATGCAAGACTGCAAAGAATTTAGGTCCATCTAGAGTTCATAATACCATGAAAAGATTCAAGGATTCAGGGGAAATCTCATTGTGTAAAGGCCAAGGGTGGAAACCGCTGCCAAACGTGTGTGACCATCGAGCTCTCGGGTGGTTTTTATTTGAGAAACCGTCATTCTACTGTGATGGACACAGCCACATGGGCTCAGGAGTACTTTGGAAAATCATTGTCACTTTACACAGTCTGCTGCTGCATCAAGACATTCTACCTGAACCTGTATTCTGCAAAGAGGAAGTCATATATTAATTTTGCAAAGAAATGCCGGCAAGTTCTCTGGGCCCGAAGTCATCTGTGATAGACCGAAAGACAGTGGAAATGTGTTCCGTAGTGAGACGAGTCCACGTTTCAGCTTGGTATTAGGAAAATGAATTTTGGATTCTATGTGCCAAGGATGAAAAAGACCATTCCAACTGTCGCCAAGGGAAAGTGCAAAAACCAGCATCTATAATGGCATGAGGGTGCATCAGTGCCCACGGCATGGGTGATCTGCATATTTGTGAAGTTACCATTGATGCGAAGACTTACATTGGTATTTTGGAGAGACATATGCTGCTGTATTTTCCCAAGACCTCCATATCTATTTCAGCAGGATTTCAGCAACAATGCACTGCAAAAATTAGAATTTTCAATTCCCAAACAATTAAAAAGTAAAATTAAAAGAAGAGGTGATGTGACCCAGTGGTAAACATGCCTCTGTCCCAACATTTTTTAAGAAAATAATTTCTTTGTCCTTTTCTCTGTTAAATAAAAGTTCAAATTGATTAACAAATTATAGATTGTAGTTTTTACTGCATTTTTAGAAACTGTCCCAACTTTTCTGTACATTTATTTTGTACATAATTTGGTCCCCAGGCTCTCCCACATCCCTAAAACATGCCAATAAGTGGAGTGGCTTTGATGAATTGCCCCTAGGTGTGAATGAGTGTGTAAATGCACTGTATGTGTGCATGGTGCCATGTGAAAGACTGGCATGTATCCCTGCCTCATGCCCAGTGTTCCCAAGATATGATCCTGACACTATAGCTTTGCCATATTGCCCAACACATATAGACCTATTTCTATCACTGCACTTATATAAGACAGAGTCTTAGAGTCTTCACACTCCTGCATTTCTGTTTCATTTTGGCTAGCTGTGTTTATGTAAGGGGAAAAAAAAACAGTTAATAGCTGTGAATAGTGTGTGAAAAAAAGCAACCCAGTACATGTGGTGAATATGTTGCTTGGAGACATATTTATTATTGCAAAAAATGTATTTCTATATACATAGATCACCATAGGCAAAAATCATTGCAAGAGATCAAAAGAGTTATATTTGAGTTGTTCTAAAAAAGGAACTGGAAAAAAGAATGTTTCATTCCAAGCATGATGTATAACCTGTTTATTATGAAACAGCAACAGCATTATGTCTCCAGTATCAGCCTGGGCCAATTTTGTTTCCTCACTGGACGAGCTGACTTGCTGATTGCTATCTTTTTTATGCATTAGGTAAGCCATAAGTCATTGCCTGTTGGACTTTAGAACTAACGCAGCAAAGTATAATATTCCCCGTTGGCTTTTGTTGGATGTGGAACACCTGCGTAAGGTGTTCTCTCCTCCTGCAGTTTGCACCTGCCTCACACACTCGGCTGATGTGGCCTATAAGGCCAGGAGGATAAAGACATCATCTGCAAGGCTAAGAGAATAGATGACCCGCCTTGTGCATTGCTCTCATCTTAAAGTTCATGCCCTTGCAGAAATGTACGTGCACATACAACTCCGCATGTGATCTTATGTATGCCTGTATGGCTGCACATATATTGTTGTGCCTAGCCACCCATCCACATGCCAAGATCTCCTTAATTTATTCTCATCTGTAAGCACACATGCCCCTGCACTAGCACATCACTCTTAGCTTCTCTCTTATTGGCCCTATCACAGCCATTAGCTCCCCCATATCAACAATCCTTTCCCCTCCACTCAATAAACATTACCTGGTCTTAAATGATTTGGCATGATGAGATTACTGCCCTAAATTAACGCCACTGCCAGGCAGACTTTAAGTCATATTGACATTTCGAATTGAGTCATTTGTTTAAGGGACCCAGTGCTGTAATCTAAAAAGTGCAGTATGTAGCTTGCATCAAACTGAGCTATGACAGGTTATCATTAACTCTCTCTCTCTCTCTCTCTCTCTCTCTCTCTCTCTCTCTCTCTCTCTCTCTCTCTCTCTCTCTCTCTCTCTCTCTCTTTCTCTCTCTCTCTCTCTCTCTCTTCATTATGGGCTCCTAATTAGCAGAAGCAACATTAATTGTACTGTAGATCAAGAGGAGTATAAACATTCAGAAATACTGCAAATATTTTAATATACATTAAAATGGGGTAAGGGCTTTAAGTTCATCTCTTTATATAAACCAAAATGCTCTACAACGATAGTATACACCTTGAGTACCCCACAATGATAGTATACAATAATTCTAAATTAGCCTTACTAGTAATACCTTGTCTGCAAATCCCAAACTCAAAACTCAATGCATTGTGTTTGCAGATGTATTTGAAGAATATAAGCTAGCTCCTCAACCATGTTAATGCCATCTTTTGTTTTTATATCCCTGAATTATGCCAAGTTACCAAGAGTTTGTGGAAACCTGACCATAACTGTCAGGCATACTAAACATCCCATTCCAGGTCCCCCTTTGCTCTTCTAATAGTCTCCACTCCTCTGGAAAGGCTTTCTGCTAAATTTTGGAGTGTTGCTGTGGCGACATCTGCACATCCAGCCACATGGGCTTTAATGAGGTCAGGCACTGATGTTGGATGATGAGGCCAAGGGTGCATTCGGCATTCCAGTTCATCCCAAAAGTGTGCAGTGAGGTTAAGGTCAGGGCTCTGTACAGGTCACTGGAGTTCTTCTATTCCAAACTTGGCAAGCCATGTCTTTAAGTGATAATGACAATGTGCACAGGGGTAATGCCATGCTGGAACATGTTTGTGCCCATTAACTCCAGGAAAGGAAATTGTAATGTTATCGCAGAGAAAGACATTTTATACAATTGTGTGCTACTAAATGTGAGGTACCAGTTTGGAGATGATTCATATACAGTATGGGTTAGGGTCACATGTCCACAAACCTTTGGCTATATATAGGGTAGTTGGTGAACTATTTAATTCAAACATTGTAACAAACTTTGGTCACATATCAATGGCTCTTTTGTCTATCTATCTATCTATCTATCTATCTATCTATCTATCTATCTATCTATCTAT